>BDMB01000062.1:596275-728767 GCA_016859785.1 Macrotyloma uniflorum
AATTATTACTAATTTTAATGATATATAATTTAACAATGACTCTAACAGTTATTAATAATTATTATTATCACCTCATTTATTTTAAAATTTAACTATTTTTTGAAAATGAAATTAATTTATTATTAATAGATTTTTTTTTATATTTTGATGTAATTTATTTTTGTGTGATATAAAGATTGAGATAGAACAACTTGTTAAACTCTATTTTTATTAATTTATATATATTTATATAAATAAACTACTAAAACAATATCTTAACTTAAGTTTTATATAAACACAAATATTTAATTATAAATAATTTAAATTTAAATTTAAATAAAAATTACTAATATTAAACGTAAAATATGAAAAAATATAATTATTATATTAATATAAATATACATTACCTACTATTTAAAATCCGTAAATAATATCCGTAGGTAATAATATATTTACTTACTATATAAAATCCGTAGGTAATAACACATTTACCTACTATATAAAATCCGTAGATAAATATCTGTAGGTAATAATACATTTTTTTGTAGTGTGATAATTGTGGATGAGTTACATTTTAAATTTGTTGATGGGGAAGGATTTCGTTCTTTTATGAGTGTCTGGGAGAATTTCAGTTGCTAGGGATTGCTGGAATCTTTACCTTAATGAAAAAAATAAGTTGAAAAGTATGTTTAGTCATTCAAATCAAGGTGTAAGTCTCAACTTATTGTTGGACTTCAGTGCAAAAATATAAGTTATTTATGTCTTACTCACATTTCATTGATGAAAATTGGAAGTTGCATAAAAGGATTTAAAATTTTTGTCCAATTAAAAATCACAAGGGAGAGACAATTGGTAGAAAAATTGAGATGTGTTTGGAAGGATGGTTAATAAGTAAAGTTTTCACTATCATAGTTGATAATGCTACTTCAAATGATTTTTGCAATATCTTATTTGAAAAGTCGAATGGAGGATTGGAATACACATCCATTAAAAGGAAAACATATGCATGTTAGATGTTGTGCTCATATTTTAAATCTTGTAGTAAATGATGGATTCAAAGAGTACCATTCTTCAATTAGCAAAATTAGAAATGCAGTTAAATATGTTCATGCATCACCTGGTCGCATACAGAGGTTTAAAATTTGCATTAAGGAAGCTAGGATAACAGAAAATTCTATTGTGTAGTTAGATATTTCCACTAGATGGAACTCAACTTACTTAATACTTGAAAGTTCATTAAAATATCAGAAGGCATTTAAAAGGTTAGGTGAGAAGTGTGTTGAATATGTCATGATTTCTGGAGGTGTTCCAAGTAATGAAGATTGGGATAATGCAAGATGCTTTGTTAAATTTTTTAAAATATTTTTTTATATCACTCAGAAAGTGTCAAGGACAAACATTGTAACTTCTTCTCAATATTTCAATGAACATTGTATGATATTACTTGCATTTTTCAAAAATGGATAGGTAGTTCTGACAAATTGCTTGGTTAAGTATGATAAATTGTCACGACCCAAATACACCATCATGACCGACGCATAAGTTAATGCCCTTAACTTGGCAAGCCTATTATTTCCAAGTGTCACGACCCAAAAACACCGTCATGACCGGCGCACAGGTTAATACTCTTAACCTAGCAAGCCTATTATTTCTAAGAGATTTAAGTAATAAAATAAAATAAAATTGATAGAGCTTCATCATTTTCCAACAGTTTCAAAATATCATATTCTGATAGTATTCTCAATCATAACTGGACAAATTCATCATACATAATGTTGTAAGTAAATATTACAACTCAAAGTTCATTTTCAGACTCCCTATAGCTGCAGAAAACACCAAGACCCAAAACAATAATAAAGTCCCTCTACTAACTGAGGTCACCAAAAAGATGAAGGCACGGAAGAAGAAATTATGTATTAACAATCTACTACTCAGCTGTTTGGGAATCTGAAAAGGGGAAAAGAAAAAGGGGTAAGTCACAAAGACTTAGTGACGAGATAATAACTACCATGAGCAAAATATAAAATTCATAATATATTCATAATAAAAATTGTTCATCATTTCTTTCATACTAAGTTGTCACATAATAAAACCAGGAAAAACAACAGTCTCATCATTCCGTTGATAACCCTCTCTTGATGGGTGGCCTTTCCCATTAAGGCAGCTTCATCTAACGAATGATATTGGTATCTCATATTCACATGAACTATCGGGGGTAGCTTCATCTCATTGATAGCCCTTTCCTTGCAGTGGCGGCTCCATCTAACGGATAACCCTATCCACTCGTAGTATAAAATAAACAATTTTCCAGATGCACCTAGGTCATTAATACCGTTAATGGTTACGGGATTTTATCATGATCTCAAAAACATTAAAAAATATTTTTCCAAATTCTTCCACTCATACATGAGAATTTCCCACTTTCCAGTTTGTACATCTCAATCAATTTACAAAACCCTAACCAACATTTTTTGAAAAATAATCCAAACTACCCATAATCTGCTTAATTAATCAAAATCATGTAATCCAATAATATCAATAAGAAATCCAATAAAAATAGATAAATAAATACAATCATAATGTTTATCATCTACTCACAGAGCATAGAAGAACAGAAAAATCCTTTTTATAAATTCCTATATGAACAACTTCACGGCGTGAACACACTCCTCCTCAAAATACAAATTCTAATTTAACTTTCACCCAAGACATGCAGAAAAAGGAGAATAAGTATAAGGTAAAGGGGAAGACTGCACACAAAAGAGAATACGAAGAAAAATATTGTGAAGGGATGTGTGTTTCAACCCTAGATGTACTATTAATATAATATTATTATTTTATTTTATTTTTACCCTTATTATTATTCTTATTATTATTATTTTATTATTATAAAACAGTGTGTTACAATCGTCCCCCCTTAAAGAAATTTGTCCTCGAATTTAAAAAAAAATCATCACTAACCTTGTACTTCGAATAAAAATGGATATTTATCACGCATGATTGCTTCCGTTTCCCAAGTCATTTCCTTTCCTAATGGTCCATGCCATAATACTTTCACTGAAGAAATATCTTTAGAACGTAAACGTCTCACCTGCTTATCCACTATAGCTATTGGTTTCTTCACATAAGATAAGTTTTCATCTAACTTAACGTCTTCATGACGTAATACATGAGAAGGATCATAAACATACTTCCGAAGCATAGAGACATGAAAAACTGGATGTACACCTGAGATATTTGGAGGAAGTGCCAATCGATAAGCCATAGGTCCAATCTTATCTAAGATCTCAAATGGACCAATGAACCTCAGACTCAATTTGCCCTTCTTGCCAAACCGCAACACCCCTTTCATTGGAGAAACACGCAAGCAGACATGATCTCCTACATCAAATTCTAGTAGGCAACGCCTTTTATCTGAGTAAGACTTTTGTCTACTCTGAGCTGTGATCAACCGATCTCAAATCAATTTTACCTTATTAATTGCATCTTGAATCAATTCTGGACCCACAAGGCTGGAATCTCCAATTTCAAACCAACCTATTGGAGATCTGCACCGTCTACCATACAAGGCTTCAAATGGTGCCATTTGGATACTAGACTGATAACTATTGTTATAAGCGAATTCCATTAGGGGTAAATATTGATCCCAACTCCCTTTAAAATCCAAAGCACAAGCACAAAGCATATCTTCTAAGATATGAATAGTTCTCTCAGATTGTCCATCTGTTTGAGGATGAAAAGCAATACTAAGCTTCAAACGAGTCCCTAAAGCAGTTTGGAAAGACCTCCAAAATTGAGAAGTAAATTGAGCTCCACAATGTGAGATAATGGATACCGGTACACCATGCAAAGAGACAATCTCATTTAGATAAAGCTTTGCATATTGAGCTGCATTGTAAGTAGTCTTTACAAGTAAGAAATGTGAAGATTTTGTTAACCGGTCTATAATAACCCATACTGAGTCATAACCCTTTAAGGTTTTTGGCAAACCTGTAACAAAATCCATAGCAATATTTTCCCACTTCCATTTAGGTATCTCAATAGGCTGTAGCAATCCTCCAGGTTTTTGATGCTCAGCTTTCACTTGTTGGCATACCAAACACTTAGATACAAACTCTGCAACATCTTTCTTCATTCCTTCCCACCAATACAATTCTTGTAAATCTTTATACATTTTCGTAGAACCTGGATGAATGGTATAAGAAGAATGATGAGCTTCTTCCAATATTTTCCTTCTCAAATTAGCAACATTAGGAACACATAATCGAGATTCAAACCGTAAGACACCATCATGATTAATTGAAAACTTTGAAACTTTACCATTTCGAACATCAACCATCAATTTCACCATTTGAGGGTCTTGATCTTGCACCCTTTTTATATCCTAAACCAAAATTGAACGAATTTGAACATGAGCCAACATTGCACTCGATTGAGCTAACTTTAAGTGAATTCCACTTTCAACAAGTTCTTGGAACTCCTTAACTATCGGTCTTTTAGTTTCTGCTAAGTGGGCAAGACTACCCATGGATTTCCTACTCAAGGCATCTGTAACAACGTTTGCCTTCCCTGGGTGATACAAAATTGTACAATCATAATCCTTCAACAATTCCATCCATCGCCTTTGTCCAAGTTCAAATCTCGTTGCTGGAAAATATACTTAAGACTCTTGTGATCAGTATAAATCTCGCAAGTTTCACCATAAAGATAATGCCTCCATATTTTTAGAGCAAAAATCACGGCAGCCATTTCTAAATCATGAGTGGGATAATTTTGTTCATGCTTCTTAAGTTTCCTAGACGCATAAGTAATGACCTTGTCATGCTGCATAAGAACACAATCAAGACTAACTCTCAAAGCATCACAATAAACTACATATCCTCCTCCACTAGAGGGTAAGGTTAAGATTGGTGGAGAAGTCAAGTACTCTTTCAACTTTTGAAAGCTATCCTCACATGAATCTGTCCATTTAAATTCAACTTTCTTTTGAGTCAATCTAGTCAAAGGAGATGCTATTTTTGAGACATCTTTTACAAAACG
Source organism: Macrotyloma uniflorum (assembly GCA_016859785.1). Taxonomy (NCBI): domain Eukaryota; kingdom Viridiplantae; phylum Streptophyta; class Magnoliopsida; order Fabales; family Fabaceae; genus Macrotyloma; species Macrotyloma uniflorum. The sequence continues at coordinate 601,295 of BDMB01000062.1, forward strand.
TCGATAATAACCTGCCAATCCCAAAAAGTTTTGAATTTCTTTCACTGTAGTGGGTCTAGGCCAATTCTGCACTACTTCTATTTTTCTTGGATCAACACAAATCTCATCTTTGGACACATCATGTCCTAGAAAAGTCACACTGTCTAACCAAAATTCACATTTAGAGAATTCAGCATACAACTTCTTCTCCCTCAAGGTTTGTAAAACCAACCTTAAGTGTTGCTCATGTTCCTCTTTGCTTTTGGAGTAAACTAGGATGTCATCAATAAATACAATCACAAAGTGATCCAAGAATGGCTTAAAAACTCTATTCATCAGGTCCATGAAAGCTGCAGGGGCATTAGTGAGTCCAAATGACATTACCAAAAATTCATAATGTCCATAACGTGTACAAAAAGCTGTCTTTGGTATATCCTCTTCCTTAATCTTCAACTGATGATATCCAGAGTGCAAATCAATCTTTGGAAAAACATTGAGCTCATTGGAGTTGGTCAAACAATTCATCAATACGGGGCGAGGGATATTTATTCTTTATTGTAACTTTATTCAATTGTCTGTAATCTACACACAACCGCATAGATCCATCCTTTTTCTTTACAAATAAAACACGTGCTCCCCAAGGAGAGGAACTTGGACAGACAAACCCTTTATTAAGAAGGTCTTGGAATTGTTCCTTTAACTCTTTAAGTTCTACAGGAGCCATACGATATGGAGGTATAGATATTGGGTGAGTACCAAGAATCAACTCTATAGAAAACTCAATCACCCTGTCTAGTGGCAGCCCTGGAAGATCTTCAGGGAAAACATTTGGAAACTCACACGTCACAGGAACTTCTTCTAATTTCACCTCATCCACTCTTGTATCTCGTACTATAGCCAAATAACCTTGACAACCTTTTCTCAATAACTTACAAGCACTCAAAACTGAAAGTAATTTACAAGGTGTCAGACATTGTTCACCTTGATACGAGAAAGGTGATTCTCCAGGTATTTCGAATCTTACTACCTTATTGTGACAATCTAAGGTAGCATAATGCGAAGACAACCAGTCCATACCCAAAATCACAACAAAATCCATCATATAAAGAGTTATTAAATTCACAAATAATTCTTTGCCCACAATGGATACACAACAGGAACGATATACAAAATCAGTTAACATGGTTTTCCCAATAGGTGTAGCCACAACCAAGGTCTCATCTAGGGGTCAAGAAGTTTTACCAAGTTGAGAAGCAAATATAAAAGATACAAAAGAATGAGTAGCACCAGAGTCAAACAAAACATAACCATCCCGTGCACATATAGAAAGTGTACCTGTAACTACTGCATTGGATGCCTGAGCATCCTGACGAGTCAAAGTAAAGACTTGAGCTTGACCTCTACCTACTTGAGTCTGACTTCTCCCACTTGATCCTCTACCTACTTGAGTAGGTGCACCAAATCCTCGACTTGAAGAACTCCTAATCTGCCTTGAAGGTGTAGATGGGGCTTGGGAATGTGCTACATTTGTTGGTGCAGAAGCGTGGCTAGAAGTTGGTTGTGTAGCAGCTAAGGGACAATTCTTCTTTATGTGCCCAACCTGACCACAATGATAACATACCCTACTATTTCCAAAACAAATGCCAGAGTGAGTCCTACCACAAGTAGGACATGGAGTAGAGGTAGCAGCAATATTCCTTTGAGAAAATGTGGATTGTGAAGATCCACCTTGATATGATCTATGAGCTTGCACTTTTCCAACAGTTTGCCCACTAAAACCCCCTCTTTGAGATATTGTTCTCTGGTGACCAGATAAAGAAACACTACCATAACTAGGTTGACTATTATGTTGTCCCTCTAACTTTTGCTTCTTATGCAAGTCTTTTCCATTACTTCCCTTTTCCTTTTGTCATTGTTCCATCTCAAGTGCCAAACTTAAAACCTCAGCAAAAGTAGAACACTTTGACCCAACTACAGATTTATATAAATACTCTCTTAGTCCTTTGATGAATATTTTGATGCGCATCTCCTCCGATATATGATAAGTAACATATCTAGAGAGATGTGTAAAATGAGCACTGTAATCTGAAACTGACATACCCCTCAATCTGTTCCAACCGTTCAAACTCGTAAACTAAGTTGTCTCTAACACTTTCTGGAAGAAAGCGAGACATAAACATCTTTGAGAATTCAACCCAAGTCAACGGCGGTGATCCTTCTGGTCTTGCACGTATCATAGAATCAAATCAATCATATGCCACACCTTCCAATTGAAATGAAGCCAATTCCACTGCTCTAGTATCTGAGCAACCTAAAGCCCTCCATAACCTTTCCAAACTATCAATGAACTGTTGTGGATCCTCACTTGCACTAGACCCAGAATAGGTGGGAGGTTTTAACTTCAAGAAATCTGATAAAGTAACCACAATCTCTATATTTGTCGTCACCTGTTGTTCTACTTTTGTATTACCTTGTGGTAACCCCTATTGACCATCTACCACCCCTAAGTTGCTTCGTCTGGCTCTAGGCACTTCAATATCTGCTAATCCAACAAAAGTACCTCCACGTCTACCACGACTACGACCTCGACCACGTCCCCTTTGAGGAGACCCCCGAGGTTGTGTAGCAGACTCATTTGAAGTCCCCCTTCTAGTAATAATCCTAGTTCTAGGAGGCATTCTCACCTATGGAAGATATTTATCAACTTTAACACAAAAGTTAGAATTTTTTTTTTTTCATAAATAATGGACTAAGTAACTCAAGGTAGTCCTTCTACACAATTTATATTTAAGTCCAGATTCACCAACCCAAATAAATCAGCCAATATCAGTTCAATCAGACTATTAAAGTCCTCTGTCAAATCAAGTTTGTACCACTATAGAATTCAATCATATTCAAGCAAACCAAAGAATCATATTATTTCCCATAATCACAACTCACAACAATTTCCACTAACAAGTCATCCAAACAGATTATTCAATCTATATTTCCAATCCAATTCAGATGTAGATATATATAATTATAACACATATTTTCAATCAAACAATGATTCAAGTATCTCAAAGCAATCCCTCTATACAATTTCACAGTTTCACTTAGATTTACAACATAACAAAATCAATCAATTATCATCTCAATCTACATGTCAATACTACATCCAACTCAAATTGTACACACTCTATAATTTCAAACATGTCCAAACAACCAAACAAGCCAAACATTGAACAATCAACTTATGACTAGCATAGGATAGTAATAGCTTCTAACAAGTACCTTGTGCCCGGGTCCACAAATTACTTGTAGGAATCTATTATCATCCTATGTCTACAACTACCAAGACCTATAAACCTAGGCTCTGATACCAACTTTGTCACGACCCAAAAACACCGTCATGACCGGCGCACAAGTTAATACCCTTAACCTAGCAAGCCTATTATTTCCAAGAGATTTAAGTAATAAAATAAAATAAAATTGACAGAGCTTCATCATTTTCCAACAGTTTCAAAATATCATATTCTGATATTATTCTCAATCATAACTGGACAAATTCACCATACATAATGTTGTAAGTAAATATTACAACTCAAAGTTCATTTTCAGACTCCCTATAGCTGCAGAAAACACCAAGACCCAAAACAATAATAAAGTCCCTCTACTAACTGAGGTCACCAAAAAGATGAAGGCACGGAAGAAGAAATTATGTATTAACAATCTACTACTCAATTGTCTGGGAATCTGAAAAGGGGAAAGAAAAAGGGGTAAGTCACAAAGACTTAGTGAGGAGATAATAACCACCATGAGCAGAATATAAAATTCATAATTTATATTCATAATAAAAATTGTTCATCATTTCTTTCATACTAAGTTGTCACATAATAAAACCAGGAAAAACAACGTTCTCATCATTCCGTTGATAACCCTCTCTTCATGGGTGGCCTTTCCCATTAAGGCAGCTTCATCTAACGGATGATATTGGTATCTCATATTCACATGAACTATCGGGGGTAGCTTCATCTCGTTGATAGCCCTTTCCCTGCAGTGGCGGCTCCATTTAACGGATAGCCCTCTCCACCCGTAGTATAAAATAAACAATTTTCCAGGTGCACCTAGGCCATTAATACCGTTAATGGTTACGGGGTTTTATCATGATCTTAAAAATATTAAACAATCTTTTTCCAAATTCTTCCACTCATACATGAGAATTTCCCACTTTCCAGTCTGTACATCTCAATCAATTTACAAAACCCAAACCAACATTTTTTGAAAAATAATCCAAAATACTCATAATCTGCTTAATTAATCAAAATCATGTAATCTAATAATATCAATAAGAAATCCAATAAAAATAGATAAATAAATACAATCATAATGTTTATCATCTACTCACAGAGCATAGAAGAACAAAAAAATCCTTTTTATAAATTCCTGTATGAACAGCTTCACGGCGTGAACACACTCCTCCTCAAAATACAAATTCTAATTTAACTTTCACCCAAGACATGCAGAGAAAGGAGAATAAGTATAAGGTAAAGGGGAAGACTGCACATAAAAGGGAATACGAAGAAAAATATTGTGAAGGGATGTGTGTTTCAATCCTAGATGCACTATTAATATAATATTATTATTTTATTTTATTTTTACCCTTATTATTATTATTATTTTATTATTATTATTAATATCATATTATGATAGTAATCTCATTCATAACTGGACAAATTCACCATACATAATATTGTAAGTAAATATTACAACTCAAAAATTCATTTTCAGACTCCCTATAGTTGCATAAAAAATACCAAGACCCAAAACAATAATAAAGTCCCTCTACTAATTGAGGTCACAAAAAAAAGACGAAGGCATGGAAGAAGAAATTATGTATTAACTGTCTACAACTCAACTGTCTGGGAATTTGAAAAGGGGAAGAAAAAATGGGGTAAGTCACAAAGACTTAGTGAGGAGATAATAACCATCATGAGCAGAATATCAAATTCATAATTTATACTCATAATAAAAATTACTAGTAATGTTAAAGCTGCTAAAGAGATTATAATAAGAGTAAATTATTCATTATTTCTTTCATACTAAGTTGTCACATAATATAACCAAGAAAAACAACAGTCTCATCATTCCACTGATAGCCCTCTCTTAATGGGTGGCCTTTCCCATTAAGGCAGCTTCATCTAATAGATGATATTGGTATCTCATATTCACATGAACTATCGGGGGTGCCTTCATCTCGTTGATAGGCCTTTCCCTGTAATGGCGGCTCCATCTAAAGGATAGCCCTTTCTTCCCCTAGTATAAAATAAATAATTTTCTAGGTGCACCTAAGCCATTAATACCGTCAATGGCCCCACAAGGTTTTATTCATGATCTCAAAAACATTAAACAATCTTTTTCTAAATTCTTCCACTCAAACATGAAAATTTCCCACTTTCCAGTCTGTACATCTCAATCAATTTACAAAACCCTAACCAACATTTTTTTGAAAAATAACCCAAAATACTCATAATCTGTTTAATTAATCAAAATCATGTAATCTAGTAATATCAATAAGAAAATCAAATAAAAATAAATAAATAATATCATAATGTTTATCATATACTCATAGAGTATAGAAGAACAAAAAAATCCTTTTTATAAATTCCTATATGAACACGTTCACGGTGTGAAGACACTCCTCCTCAAAACGCAAATTTTAATTTAACTTTCACCCAAGGCATGTAGAGAAAGGAGAATAAGTATAGGCTAAAGGGGGAAGGTTGCACACAAAATGGGATAAGAAGAAAAATATTGTGAAGGGATGCGTGTTTCAACCCTAGATGCACTAATAATATAATATTATCGTTTTTTTTTTACCTTTTTATTATTATTATTTTAATAGAACGGTGTGTTACACAAATATTGGGGAAATATTAAACACCTCAATATTTTTGATTATGGGCCTAACTCGCCCTCAAAACCGGTTCAGAAGGTGAGGTTTACACCTCACTTATATACTATAGTTCGGCCTCATTTTTAGTCAATGTGGGATTTCCCAACACCCTCCTCTCACGTCGAGGAGTCATTCTCAACTCGAACGTGACCCGTTAACAGGTGACCCAATCTAGGTCGAACAACCTGCCAACAATCAAGGCTCTACATAGCAGCCCGTTAACAACTTTGTTAACCATCAGAGCTCCTCAAACCATATAGAAGGGGATCATAACCTATTAATAGGTGGCCCAATCTAGGCCCAACAACTTGCCAATCAAGGTTCAGTATATTAACAAGTGGCCGAATCTAGGCCCAACAATCTTGTTAACCTGGCTCTAATACCATGTAGAAAGTGATTATGGGCCTAACCCTCCCTCAAAACCGGTTCAAAAGGTAAGGTTTACACCTCACTTATATACTATTGTTCGGCCTCATTTTTAGTCAATGTGGAATTTCCCAACATGATCCTTGTAGTAAGTTTCAATTTGTACAGTGGAGTTTAAGCAAGTTTTATGAGAAGGATGATGCTGAATTTTTGTATGGAAAGATAAAGGAGGCATTATACAATTTGTTTGAAGTGTATAGTTTTAATGTTAGTCATGGGCAACAAGATGAAAATTGTTCACATCCTTGTGAAATGGAACTAGAAGAACTTGAACCACTTGAATTGTCATTTGCTATGGAATTTGAGAAAGATATGAATCTAAATAAAAATTTGAATAAAAATGAAGTAGATTTGTATCTTGTGGAGAGATTGGAGAAAAAAATTGGTAATTGTTTTGACATCTTAATGTGGTGGAAAGTGAACTCTACCAAATATCCTATTCTTACTCAAATTGCTAGAGACTTGTTGGCTATGCTTGTATCTATTGTGGCTTCAAAATATGCTTTTAGCACGAGAGGTAGAGTGCTTAATTGTTATAGGAACTCTCTTTCACCTAAGACTGTTGAAGCATTGATTTGTACACAAAATTGGTGTCGATCCTCTCCATGGTCAATAGAGATTGAAGAATACTTGCAAGACATTGAAAGAATTGAAATGGGTATTTTCATATTCTACCTAAACTTTTTTATTGTCTAATTATTTTTTATCTACTTTTTTAATTCTATTGATTATTATAGAACTTGGTCCAGTCCTACCACTACATGAAGAGAATTCTGATGTTGAGTTTGATTAGTTGCTACACTTGAAACTAATTTTTATATGGTATGATGATTTCTTGACAAGTTATGTTTTTTTCTTATAAAAAGTGTCAAAAAATGTTGCAATTTGAATTTAACTAATCATGTTTTATTTTTTACAGGTTGAAATTATTGACATTTTGACAATTGATCTACTGGGATTTTTTTTTTGTGTATTCTTATTAGTGGCTTGATCAATATTATATTGTTATTTTGTTGGTATTAAATTAAAACAATATATGATTTGATGGTTAAAAAGATACACTTCTTCTATTTCATGATGTAATATTATTATTTTTGGTTTTCAATCCTTTGTCTACAATGAGAAATACTTGCCTAAATATAATTATTATAACCTACTTTTTAATTTTTTGATTTTATTTTCCTACTAAGATCATTTATAAATTAATACTGTAACCATATGAAATCTAGTCAATCTTATATTTTTATTAGTTTATTAAAAAGATAAAAATAGTCAATTGTTAATAAAAAAGATAAAATTAGAAATTAAAAAAATTGCAAAAATCGATTGAAACCAAACCGCTAAAATTGGTTTGAATTTTTTTTTTTATTTCAAACCAAACCAAACCGAACCGCAAATAATTTTTATATTTGGTTCGGATATATATTTAGCGAAAAACCAAACCAAACCACATCGTGAACACCCTTAGGTGTGGCAATGCAAAAGAAGTATAGCCTAAAACTCATGGTTAGGAACACACCTACAAATAACCTTATCACTACAAAGTCTCTACAAATATGGATCATCCCAGGCATAATCTTTAGCATCATTTCTAAGTTATGAATTTGATCCCTAGATGCATGAGCAGGTACGATAAAAACAATTTAAAATAATTTAAAATATCTACAAACCAAGGTGTAGAGTGTGGGATTTGTCGTCCCCTCAACTATGCTAAAATGATTTTCAACTTGATTTAGAACACCACTATTGTCTCTAATCTCTATGTCAAACTTGTACAGGAGAAACATTTATCTAATCAACTCTAGGTTTAGCATCAGGCTTCTTTAGTAAAAATTTCAATGTTGCATGGTAAAAAAAGATAGTAATCTTGGATTCAAGCAAATAAGAATGAAATTTATCTAATGCAAACACAATAGCTAATCTCTCCTTCTAAATGGTGGTATAATTAACTTGGGCTACATCAAGAGTGCGGGAGGCATACTCTATAACATGAGTAAATTTTCCCACTCTCTTTGATAAAACAACATTGAGTGCATAGTTAGAGGCATCATACATGAGCTCAAAAGAAAGCTCCCAATCATGTGGCTGCATGATAGGAGATATAGTAATTCCCTTTTTCAAATCCTCAATGGTCTCTTTACATGACTAGTAAAACAAAGGCGGCATCCTTTTGAAAAAGGTTAGACTGTAGCCAAGCAACCTTGCTAAAATCCTGTATAAATCTCCTATTAAAAATTACATGTTCAAGAAAAGAATGCACTTCCCACACAGAAACGAGGTAAGGAAGAGAAGTAATAACATTAATTTTTGCTCTATCAACCTAAATACCTCTCTAAAAACTAGTTGTCCTAAGACTACATTTAGTTACCATAAAATGACATTTTTCAAAATTCAAAATAAGATTAGTCTCAATACAACTACTCTACACTCTAATTAAATTATGTAAACAATGATAAAATGAAAAACCATAAATAGTAAAATCATCCATAAACACTTTCATGAAAATCTCAATCAAATAAGAAAAAATGTTAAGCATACACCGTTGGAAAGTAGTAGGTGTGTTGCATAGGCTAAATGACATCCTTGTGTAGGAAAAAGTGCCAAAAGGATAGGTGAAAGTGGTCTTATGTTGGTCCTCTAGTGTAATATGAATCTACATGTAACTTGAAAATTCATTTAAAAAGTAGTAATGTGATCTACTTGCCAACCTTTCAATAACATGATCAATGATTGAGAGGGAAGTGGTCCTTCCTATTAGCCTGGTTGAGTCACCTATCATCAATATAAACCCTGTATTTATTTACAACTCGTGCGGGAACTAATTCATTATCCTGATTCTACATATCAATCATGCAAAAATTCTTAGGAACCACTTGCACAAGTGAGACCCATGTACTTTCTGAAATAGGATAGATGATCCCAACCATTAATGGCTTGGTCAACAACTACTATTATAATCATCTCATGTGGAATAGAATCTACACCTGCAATGAAATAGAAATTGGATGTATGGTAGAATCACAAGGGTAACCAGTATCAATGTTTGAAAACTTTGATAAGTCCAAGTCTAAGTCTTCTCCTAAATCTAAATATGAATCTATAGAACAAACATCTACACTATCTACATCATCTAACAAATCTAAAATAAATACTAAATGATTATACAAAATACAATGACTCTCAATCGAATGCTTTATGGCTTCAAAAATGTTGAAGTGAACAATGCCATCTCAAAACTTCATTGAAAGTGTGCCAATATAAACATCTATCTTAGTCTTTACAATCATTAAGAATGGTCTGCCCAAGCAGGATTAATGTAGATTTGTTTAAGGAGAACTCATTCTACATATCTGGAATGTAAAAATCAGTAAGAATATCAAATTGTCGACTTTACGAACACATCTTCAAGAACTCCTAATGGTTGTATTGTACTTCTATTTGCAAGATGAATGATAATATTGTACGTCAAGTCACAAAGATGAAGTAATTTATATACTGCTGTAGGCATGGCACTAGTGGAGACTCCCAAGTTAAAAAAAAATATCTACAAAAGTCAGTTCACCTATAGTGCATGGAATAGTAAAAGTGTGAAGATCATCACCCTTCTGTGGAAGGTTAGACTAGGAGGAAGAAGAAACATCTCTACTCTATATCATTACAAACACATTCCTCCCCATGTTTTGCATCTATTTATTCTTCAAAATCCTCTTGTAAGTACAAAATTCTCTTCAAAATTTGGCATATTTTAGAATATGTTTAATTGCATCAAGGAGAAGAATGTTTATCTTCATTTTTTTAAAAGTTTCTATTAGCTCATTATCAAACTCTAACTTCTCTTATTAGATGACCTTAGAAGGAAAAGGAAGTAGAATTTGCGGTTGTTGTTGTACTAGTCTAGGATCTAGTATAGGGACAAAACTCTTCTTATCTCCTTAAGGTGATGGTACTCACATTTTCCTTAGGATTTATGACTAGTTGGGAAGGAAGAGGTCCAGAACCATCAAATCCTCCAATGAAGGTTCAGTAGTTGTGTGCACGAGTTGTTGTTGTGTAGGTGAAGTGGGTTGCTAGTTTTGTTGTTGTTGTCTAAAAGGAGGAGGTTGATATTTCTACTATTGTTGTTGTTACTGTATGGGCTTTTGAGTGAATTTTTTATGTTGTGTGGTATTCTACTACTGCATTGAAGGTCCTCAACCATATCTTAGATTAGGAGGATCTCTTCAACCAATATTATAAGTCATAGAATAAAGATTATACTACGACTGTTGGGTTGGTGCTTAAAGAAAGCCTAAAATCTAGGGGACACGTCTATTGGAAACATGCCTACCACCACCTCAGATGATGTTGCATTTATCTCTTGAAGCTGAGGGCAAACATTTGTATGATGGTTAGATGTTTCACAAATACCACACAAATTTGGAACCTATTGTTGCATTGCATTCACTTGTTGTTTCAATGCAAATTGTCTCACAAGAGATATCAACTCTATTATCTTATTTGATAGCCTCTGATTATATAGTAGCAACCAATGAATGTGTCTCACTTACAACCCTTGAATTCATACTATTTGTAGAATTGAATTGTTGGGAATTTTCTACCATTTTGGAGATCAAATATCTTGCAACAATTGGTGTATTATCCATTAAAGTTTCACCACTAGACTTACCAATCATGCTCTTCTCCATCGGCATTAGTCCCTCATAAAAGTATTAAATGAGAAATTGTTCATTTATTTGATGATTTAGGCAAGTTGAGTGCAACTTGTTGAATTTGTCCCAGTATTCATACAGAGTCTCTCACTAAATTGTTTTTTTCCACTTATTTATTTTCTAATTGTCGTAGTTCTACATGCAAGGAAGAATTTCTCTAAGAATCTCCTCTTCCACTAGTGGAAAAAACACTTTTAAAATCGGTTGTTTTTTACATTTAAAATCGGTTGTTTTAATGATTTTAATCCAGCAGATTTTAAAAGGTAGGAATTTTAAAATTGGAGAACAACTAATTTTGAAAGTCTCTACTTTTTAAATTGTTTATTTTTAAACCGATTTTAAAAGGCACTACTTTTAAAATCGGTTAATGCATAACTGATTTTAGAAGTAAAGACTTTTTAAATCAAATCGGTTATGGCATAACCGATTTTAAAAGTTATAATTTTTTTAAAATTTTTAGTTTGTTTTTGCACAACCCAAAATTTAAACTTGTAAATTATAGAATATCCAGACAATCCAAACAGTTCAAATTGCATATAAATAACATGTTAATCATACATACACTAGATAAAGTTATGAATATATCTAGTATATAATAGGTTAAGTAACTTAAAAACTAGAAAACATGTCAAAATTCGTAAACATAAGTCCTAACTAGTAAATGTGTTAAGAAAAAATTTTGCCCGTTGCTCCTTAATGGAATTTAAGACTTCTTGCGATAATGAAACTTACTTCAATCCACCATGATACTATGTTTGAATCAACAATAGTATGCAATGTCTTCATTACATAATATCCACACTCAAAATTATCCTTTTGTTTATGAGACTACAAAAAATAATGAATATGGAATTTAATTTCAATAGTAATGATAATTAAAATAAAATACTTTGAAAAAATTGGCGAAATTAAAATAACTTATTTTAACAGATAACCAATGTATCTTTTTCTTCAACTTTGAACCCTTGAGTATGTGGTATCCTTCTATTGCTCTGGTGATAAAATGATAATATTATTATCATTTAAAACCAAATGAACTAAAAATCAACCAACAAAAGAAAGTAGTTATTTTTAAATACTTACTTATCTAACAATTGTTTAAATTCTAGGAGGAGGTCTATGTAATGAACAAATACATACAACTATATCTTCCATGAGAAAAATGACCGTAAGTTGCCAGTGAGCACTAGATTGAGAAATAATTAGTGAGAATTGTTAAAAAAAATTGTTATCATTACAATTTTGTGCAATTTTGTGCAATTTGGATACAATGGCTTCTTTGAATCATTACACAAAGATTCATACATATGTGCATGCTTGAATGATTATGGACCCACATCACGAATCATCTCCTTTAGTCGATCATCCATATCTACTTCTTATGTAAAAGTTTGGGTTGGAGTTTTGACTAACACACTTGAAATGTCAACATTTTCACCATGTCATCTCCAACATGTATAATTCTTAAGAAAACTATCACACAAAAGATGTTCCCTTATAACATCAAGTTCTAGACGACTTCCATTGCAACATTTAACACAAGAACAAAAAAGCTTTCCATTCATATCATTATTAGCATTCCGTATTACATATTCAATAAAATATTTGAGGATTATGAGATGCGAGATCGATTACCTTCAGCGGCCTTGAGCCAGGAATCCATTGCGAGCGAGTGGAGATTCGAATCAAGGAGAGTTCAGAGATCCAGCACTTGAAGTGTTTCCATCGCCGAACGACATCGTTTCAGTTGGCGTGAAGAAACGAATCGTGCGAGAAATATAGAATCGTTTCTTTCTCACTATTGTCAAACCACTTCTTAAAAATTCAAATGCAACATTTTAGGGTTTGAACGAATGAATGAGAATTGAAAACTTGAAAATGCAAAGAGTGTAGAGTACTGTATTGATGAAGTGAAAACAAAGAAGGAGATTAGGGAATTTTTGGAGCTATTTAAAGGAAGCACAATGGAGCCTAAATAAGAGAACGATTCAATGAGAAAACGATTCGATGATAATGCTTAAGAGAAAGTGCAGTTTTGAGAGAATGAAAGTTTTTGAGAGAGTGAAAGCATTCGAGAGAGTGAGTGAATGGAAGGTTTTAATTGTATATTAAAATCTTATATTAAACAACCGATTTTAAAACTATTGTAAATGTTAACAAAATTGTCACTACATAATTTTTAAAATCATATATTAAATAATCGATTTTAAAACTATTGTAATTATTTACGAAATTGTCACCACTTAATTTTTAAAATCTTATATTAAACAACCGATTTTAAATACAATTTTTCCACTAGTGTTCATGTCCTTCCATGTGGTGATAGGTGTTGGCTGCAAATACAACCAATCTTTAACTGCATCAAACAATGAAAATGGGAATGCATTCATCTTAACAATTTTTGGCACATCTACCGGTTTCATGGTAAAACACATCACATGAAACTCCATCAAGTGTTTATGTTGATTCTCACCTACAAGACCATGAAAATTTGGTAACAAGTGGATACCTAATTTCAATTCATAACTAGCTACCCGTTCTTGTAATTGAGGAACCTAAATACAAAATGGCTGGTAGCTTACATCAAGTGTAGCTAGTTCCTTCAAAGTCCTATCATGATTATTATTGAAAGTCATATTCACTACAATAGTTTAATTAATTATATACAAAAATTTACATACAAATCAAAATTTGTAGGTAAATTGAATATTATTTACTGATTTTATATACAAAAAAAATTTGTATATAAATATAATTTATATACAAATATTACGTACAAATTTTTTTCTATAGGTAATACTAATGATACGTACGGATATTAAATACAAATTTTCGGTAAATAATTTTAATATTATTATGTATAAAAAAATCAATAGATAATTCAATAGTTTACATACAAATTTTACGTACAAATACATAATTTTTTTAAATAAAATATATTCATATTTATTTTTTTGAAATTAATATATATTTTACAATAAAAATATATAATTATTTTATTCTTATTAAATTAATAATTTAAATTTTTTTAATAAATTACTTATTATTATTATTATTATTATTAATAATATTATTATTATTAATTTATTTTATTATTATTATTATTATAATTATTATTTTTATCATCAATTTTATTTTTATTATTTTATTATTATTATTATTATTATTATATTTTAATATTATTTTTATTGTTATTATTTTTATTTTTATTATACTATTTTTATTATATTTTTATTATCATTACTATTATTATTATTTTTTTATTACTATTATTTTTGTTTTTATTATTATTGATATTATTTATATTTTTATTATTATAATTAATATTTATTTTATTATTATTATTATTTTATTTATATTTTTATTATTATTATAATAGTTATTTTTAATATTATTATTATTATTATTTATTATAAATATTAATATTATATTATATTAATCGTAATGCGATTTTTGTTAAAGAAAACCTAATATACTAACTATGTATCTCTCTCACTAAGCTCTCTCTCTAAGCGCGAAGAAAACTTAATACACATTTTGAGCATCTCCCTACGCGCGTCATCACCGCTGCCAGATTTCCAGCCATCTCACATTGTCACCACTGTTGGATTTTCAGCCCTTTCGCATCATTACTGTTGGATCTCCCTCTGTCTCGCGTCGTCACTACCGGATCTCCCTCCCTCTCGCGTCGCTAGTGCTGGATCTCTCTCCTACTCGCGTTGATAGATCTCCCTCCCTCTCGTATCGACAAATTTGAGAATAATTTTTTTTTGTCTCTGTCTGAATCATATACCATTAACACTTTGTTATATAATTATATATGGCATGAGAGAACACACAAAAAGATATAAAGGGAGGAAAAACAGAAAGAAAATATAAGGCAAATGAAAGAAAATTTTTAAAAATTGTTTCATTTGAGCATCACTACGAACTGCCTCTATCAATTATTCATTCCTTTTATTTCTTTTGGTCTATGTTACTTTCTATTCTAGAGTTTTGGTTTGGATAATTCAGTCAATTTTCCCATAAATAATGAAAATGTTAAACCTTATTTGAATTGAAAAAGAGATAATGAAAGAGTAAAGAAAAAAGAAAGAAGAAATATAAACAAAGAGATTCTATTTTTGAAATAACTCTTGGCATAAATAAAAGAATGAAATAACATTAATCCTATAACAACTGTACCTAATAGCAATTAACATCTCTTATCCTAGGATTGGGTGAAATTTAATGCGCGGAGAATTTTAGCATTTCACAAGTTTTTTTCTTGTCATATCAATAAGGTCATGAAAATTTCTATTTATCTTTTATTTTACATATAATGAATTTGTCCGAATCGATACATGATTTTATTTTACTCTTTCTTGGATCAGGTCTTATATTAGGAAGTCTAGGAGTAGTATTATTTACGAATCCGATTTTTTCTACTTTTTTATTGGGACTAGTTCTTGTTTGTGTATCTTTATTATACTTTGATAATAATATAAAATTATTACACTCACAAATTATTACACATATTTTCTATTATTTTTTTTGTTGTTGTGCCACATGTTGCTACGTTTTGCTGTGCACTTCAACTTTGTAGACATGGAATTCATGACATTTAAAGAAGCCACTTTTAATTTATATAGTTCAAATTCAACTTTTAATTTATATGGTTCAAATTCAACTGGTTTAACATATCAAAATTCACCAGTTATATGATACTAAAGTGAGTTGGCTACAGACTCATATTTAATCATTATTGTTGACTCCCACAATAGTTAAGAGCCATGGAAGTAAAAGAGATTCTTAGTTTTGGAATCCAATTTAGAAGAGTTACAATGTTTTAACATTAACATATATTTTCAAAGTTTTAGTATAAACCCTACACCCTAAATTACTTCATTGTTTCTTCCCTAACATAACATTTAGTGAAAATAACAATTTCTTAAGGATAAATATATACATTTAAAGTATAAAAAGAAATGAGGATATGTTTGTACACAAAAACATAGTCAAAATATACACACTTTTATTTTTGGGATTTGTAGTTCCTTTCTTTACAACTTTATTATTTTATTCTTCTTATCTAGAAGAGAAAGAAAGAGAAGAGAGAAACGGGTGAAAAAGTCGCATGATGTTATGTACACGTGTGATAGAATTATTAGCAGGTATGTCATGTATTTCGTACAGAATTATTAGTAGGTACTTTTACCTACGGATTAGTCAATATATTATATTTACGGATTATTCAATAAGTTTCAAGGATTTACCTACGGAAAAATCTGTACGTATTTTATATATAAAATTTTCAGTATGTATTTTACCTACGGAATTATCAGTAATTTACTTACGACAAAATTTGTATGTATTTTATCTACGAAATTTTCAGTATGTATTTTACCTACGAAATTATCAATACGTAATTTACTTACGGATTATCAGTAGGTATTTGATGAGGTTACCTACGGAAAGATGTTGTAGGTATTTACCCTGTATGTCCGTTAACTACGAAAGTTTTACTTACAGATTTTTTATTGTAGAAAAACTATAGATAATAACACATTATTTATGGATTTTTTGTATTTCCTACAAATTTTGTCCATAAATAATTAATTTATTCTATATAGTGATTTTCAATGTCAAAATGAACCAAAATATTGTTATTGAAATTAAGATTAGAATTATAAATAGTATAAAAAACAAAAATAGAATCAGGCACTAAAATGTTGTTATCTACACTAACCAAATGACTACCTATATATGTATTTTCTTTTTTTTTTTCTAAGCCTCCAAAAATTTTTCTCAATCTTAGAAT
Organism: Macrotyloma uniflorum; assembly: GCA_016859785.1. Taxonomy (NCBI): domain Eukaryota; kingdom Viridiplantae; phylum Streptophyta; class Magnoliopsida; order Fabales; family Fabaceae; genus Macrotyloma; species Macrotyloma uniflorum. The sequence goes on from BDMB01000062.1 coordinate 618,144, forward strand.
CCAATGGATATAATGACTTTAAATTGAACCTGGTATCTAACGTTGTTGAATGTTTGGGTCAAAACTTTTTCTAACGTTGTTGATAAATCACTTTTCAGTGTGAGAAAACAACTTGGAAAGTTTGAAAACTTTTGGACAAGTATAACTACATAAACTAAATGCTTAAAGTATAGAAAAATGCCTATAAATTACTACGAAATTAGAAAATTAATAGTAAATAGACCAATTTTCACAATTTTAGCAAATCAAATCTATTAACATATGTTTGAGATTCTAAAAAGACACAATTTTATGATTTAGACAAGTTTACATTTTATATTTTTAGAGAATTTTCATATTAAAGTTTTTTCTTTTGGAATTCTCTGTGGTCTTTTTCTTTTCATTTTCAATTTTCTTTTCATCTTCCAATGCTGAGAAGAGTGTTTCTATGGATGGTTAATCTTTTCCTTCAATCAAGAAATTAAAGATTATATGAATTGTAAAATTGCGTTTCATATAAATCAATTTACATGTACTTTGAGATCATTTTTTTTTTCTCTAATTCGCAAAATTGCATATTTTGATTACGGTTTATTTTTTTCATTTTAGAATTTAATTTAATTTAATAATTAATTTTAAATTAGATTGAATGATTATTCAATTTGATTCATAATAATAATTTTTTAAATTTGGATAGTGTTTATTTAATTATAATAATATTTTATTTTTCTTATGCATATAAATATAAATTTATGAAGTGATGTTTCAATTTTGTTTTTTATAAATTTAATTTGAATCTATCTTTTAAAATTTAATTACATTTTATATTCAATGTGTTTTACATTCTGCATTTTAGATTCGTGCCTTTTAAATCCTCAATTTAGTTTATATAGAAAGAAAATTGAAGATTGATTACAATTTAATATGTGTAGCTCCACCGTATGTTGAATTTCAATATTCATGCCATGGATGAATCTGGTCATAGTTGCCTCCATAGTTTGCTCTATTTTAACCTTGAAAAGAGTTACCTCTATTCCTTTATAGTACTCCTCTATACTCTTGGTTCCTCATGAGTCTTTGGAGTTTAAGATAACACTCCTTCGTACAAAAACTTAGGACAAATTTTTCTCTCATACAAGTTTTTAAATCATGCCATGATATTATCAATAATCTCTTATCCTGTAGAATGTGTTTTTAAATTTGATTCCACCATACTAAATTATAAGGTTCAAACTCTAAAGAATCTAGTTTAACCTTGGTAAACTCATGAACTTGAAAGATTTGTTATTCTCTGGACTCTCATTCAAGGTATAATTCATTTCACAAATTCCATTAAACTTGGAAAGCTTTATGTTGGACTTCAACATCTTTTCAAGTTGTACATGACTCCTTCCTTGCCTCCTATTCTTATGCAAGTGGTATTCATCATCTTTTTCATGGGATCTTTCACTATCATATATAGTAATGAGGCAAAGGTGTTCTTTGTCTTCTTGTATCACCACTTTTTCTTGTTCTTTCCGCTTGTTCTTCTAAAATATGGATTCTTACCATCATCTCATTCACACCAAGCATGGTTATGGTAGAGGAATGAGGAGAATTCACCCTAGACATGATTAGATACAAACAAACATAAAAACACAAGAAAATTGTCTAAAGAAACTACAACTAGTGTTCAAGAAATAGGTAAAAAGTTAATCCTCACCAAAAATAAAAGAAAAAATTGTTTAAAAAATAAAAAGTGTAGAAGGTTTCTAACTCAAGAAGATAAATAAAGGTTTCTCATTCAAGAAGATAAATAAAGGTTTCATCACTTAATTACCAATTGTTCCAATTGTGAGTAATCCTCTTCTAAAGTGTGCTTTTCTCAAGCTAATCCAAGTGAAATATGTTTCAAACCTTCTAATAGACCAAAACTAAAAAAGGATAAAAATAATAAAGATAAACCCAAGATTCAAATACTTTGACAATATTGAAGGAAAAACAAAGAAAAAAAATCTTTGAAACCTTTATAGAATATAAGGAACTTCACTAGATGTGATATGAACCTCTAATATTTCATGAAATGATTGGATCTTCATTTACAAACTAGGTGCCTTGGTCAAATACAAATTTGGCTCAATCATAAGGAAATATGGCTCAACCAAGACTAGTCTTGGCTTGATCATAAAAAGTATTCCTCATTTAACCTTTCAAGGCTACGCTTTATGAAAATTTGGCTTAAGCAAAACTATTAATTATACCTTAAAGGTAGTTTTAGAACAAACAAAATCTTGAAATCATGTACATAAATGAAAATGGCTTGCATGGTGAACTCTAACCTATTAGGACTCTTAGTCAAAGTTGGGACACTTGGTCAACTCCCAAATCCTTCAACAAAAGAAAAATCCACTTAAGTACAATGGTCCTTTCTGGTATAAGGAAGATTTAAGCTCAAACAAACTCAAATGACATGACTAGAATTTGATTTGGATTGGAGGGAATGTTTCTAGCTCAATTAGGATTGGATATCTAGGTCAGGAATTATTTTTGGGTTTGGGTCACTTATTAAGTGGTTTCTTCAATCGATTTTGGTGTGGAAGGCTATCTTAAGAGGATAGTGAACTTTTTTATTGGGTTTGGATGGCTTCTTGAAAGATTTATAAATCTATCTTAGTGAAAAGATAAGCTTTTTATTTAGTTTTCTTAGAGGGATAAGATGTGATGTTGCGACTAATGGTTTTTCTTGCTTGAGGTTTTTTTTATTGAAGGAAGGTGAAGAAAATGGATAGTTGTGAGATTAGGGTAATTAGGCATGAAGAAAGATGAAGATGGGATGGTGAAAATGACTTAGAAACTTAAGAAATAAGGATTAAGGGAATCATACTCCCTTAGTCAAATCTTGGAGAACCAAGAAAGACTTTGAAGAACAAAAAAAGGGATTATCACTTGAGAATCACACTCGATCAAAGGCACTCCAAAAAAGGAAAAGATACACACTATTTCATAAAAATACTTACGTATCATGCTCAAAATTATTTTATAAGGGGTGACACTTGCCTCCTTTTATAGAATCCAAAGAAGACTAAATGTGTGAGGTTTACATGGCCCATAAAATTTGATGCACCAATCTTAGCTATCATAGATCTAGCTTATTTCTTAAACCAAATAAAGCTTCTCAACCCAAAATCAAGCTACAACAAATGGGTTCGAATCCTATCTATTTTATTACAAAGAGTCTCTAAAGTCTTATTGGCTAGTTAAATTCCTCCTCAAGTTCTTTTCCTTAGTCTTATTTCTAGTTAGGACACCTTTAAAAGTCTTTTTTATATCTTGAACTCTCTTCTTCCTTTCTCTCTTTTTAGTCATCCTTCTTTTGTTGGAACTCCCTTATAACTTGAGTTTTTATGATCCATGATGACATCATTCTCCTTTTCTTAAAAAGATTATTCTCAAATTAAAAAAACATACAACAAAAGAAATTAAATCACTTAACATTGAAACTATGACCTATTCCATACATTAAAAGGAATTAAGTGACTAATTTTCTAATTTTTAATGTCAATCTACATATACTACAAGAATAAATTTCTCACAAATTTATTTTTATGAAAAATTTTCATAAATTTGTTTGTGATAATTTTTTCATAAATTTGTTTATAAAAAAATTTCCTATTAATTTGTTTATGGGAAATTTCCCATGAATTTATTTGAAGAAAATTTTTCATGAATTTTTTGTAGAAAATAATTTCCTACTAGTCTTTTACTTACAAATTTATAGTGTTGAGAAGCTTGTGGTAGGTTTATGAGAAAAATTGTATTTTTCACTAATTTTAAATATTAATCACAAACTTATTTAATGAAAAATATGATTTTTTTGAAATGATATACTAAGGAAGCTAAATCATAAATAGAAAATTATATATTATTTTTAATTTCTTAAAGAACACACCATAATGAAATCAATTATCATGTTCTTTTTCAATTTGAATAAACATAATAATATTTAAATTTATATTATAAATTATAATTACTTAAAATAAAAAGTTATCAATGTACCCCTTCTTTGGTTTGACAAGTTGTTGTAACCCTAAATCTTAAATCTAAAAATGCACTAAAAGAAAAAAAAGGGAGCATCAACAAAAGAGTGTAATCACATAAAAAACAAAGAATTAAACAAATATGATAAGAGGAGAAAGGTCTGGCCTGTTTTTTAGTAGCCAACCTATTTAGGAAGGCAAAAAACTCTCAGCCCTAAAATCCCTACACAAAGTGAACTAGGGTCAAGGTCAAACTAGATTTGGTTTACTATAAACCAATATTTATATTCTACAACAAATATATTTTTTTTTATTTTATAAATATTTATTATAATATTATATATTTTTTCAATATATATAGAAAATATAATAAAGAAAAAAAAATTTTTTTTCATTTTTTATTTTTTTTAAATGGTATAAGTTGATTAATTTAAATAAAAAAATAGTTAAAAAGAATATTACCTATTACATATCTTTTTATATGATTGTGAAACTAGTTGACCCATTGGGTCAAACTAGTTGACTCCTTGGTCTTGGTCCAACCCAAACTGACTATGCTGGAGTCAACTCAACTTGATCTAACATGGGTCAACCAATCTTGTCCCAAACTCACCTAACTCAACAACATTTGGCCCAACTTGTCTTGATTGGGATAAACTTGCTCTAGCTTGAGTCAGTCACCCTAGCCTATCCCAAGTTAATCTGACTAAGATTGGTTTAAACTAAACGAATAAGGCTATCCTAACGTAACTTGAATAGACCAAACCTGACCTAATCTAGCCTAGTTTGCCTTAACTTGGCCTAGTTCGCCTTAACTTGGCCCAGTCTACCCTAATTATGCTTGATCTACCTTGACCAAGCCCTACCTGACTTGACTCGCATTAACCTAGACTAGCCTACCTTGACTTAATCTATCCTAACCAGCCTTAACCTAACCTACCCTAGTCTGCCTTAACTTGACCCAACCTAACCTACCATAATCAAGCTTGATCATCTTGACCCAACCCACAATGATTCAACCCAATCTAACTAGAACTTGTCTAACCTTCTTAACCTACCCCAACCCGCCTAACTTTCCCCAACCAACTCGGCTCGAGTTGACCTAACTAGACATGCCCTAATGTGGCTCAACTCACCTTTACTCAGCTTGACTCGGCCTAGGTTGACCCATCCTAACTTGGTCAAACCTACCTTGAGTTGATTTGATTTATACTTACCATGTTCAACTTATTCTGACTCGGCATAGCTCAACTTAACCTTGTATGTACTAACCTAGTCTAGTTAAGCCCATCCAATCTAGATCGACTTAACTTGTTTAGGCCGATCCAAACTAGCTTGACTTGACCTAGCTCAACCTTTACTTTGTCTAATCCAAACTAACTTGACCTAACTCACTTTAATCCAACTCAATTGGTCTAACCTAACCTCTTAACCTCCTAACCAAAATTGTATAAATTTAGTTAACGCAATTCAATCCAGTTTGATTTTACTCGATCAAATTTAATCCACTTTGACTTTACTCAACTTGTATTTTTTTTAAAATAAATATTTTAAAACTCATTTTTAAATTTTATTTTTCACTTGAAAAAATATAAATTATTAGGTTGATCTTAATTTAATAACTTTAATAAGTATTTTTGTTCTATACACTTTTTTTTATATGTGGAAATTTTAGTCATGAAGCTTTTTTTAGTCCTAATTTATGTGGGTTAAAACCCTATGAATTAAATCAAATTGATAAAGAAAAACATAACCAAAAATATGATTACAATATTTTGATGAAGATATTTTTCTAAAAAAAAGTCATAAAGTAATTCTTTTTTTTTTTTAACATTCTTCTTACTTGTATTACAGTAATATTTTTATAACTCTAAATTTCTTCTAAATAATAGCATTTTAATTTTTTTTTGTACTACGTTTTTTTATCAATAACTTTACCCTAACTTATAAAAATTGTTAATAAGTATTATTTTATTTAAAAAATACTATTTTTTTAAATTAAACAAACATACATAATATCTTTTCACACATTTCAAATTTTTTACATCAAACAAAAATGTAGAATAAATTTGTTTTATTATTCAAATATAATTTATTTACTGGAGGAAAATATAAAAAATATTTTCTAAGATGATAGAAATTTCATAAACGGTCTAAAGCATTCCCGAAAGTTATATGCAAATCTTAACTTTTCTTAAATGAATGATAAGTTATAGACTTTTTTCTATATATAATACTATTTAAATAAAAAAAAATACTGGATTGAACCCTTATAAACTTTACTTACCTAACCATACCTATTTATCAAAATTAATGCATAATTTGGTTTCTAGAAAACTGACTTCTGACTTTATTACACAATTTTTTTAAAATATATAAAAAAGTAAAAATGAAAAATTAAAATTAAAGTAAAATATTTAATAAAAATAAAAATTTTATTTTTAGAGTTTAAATAATATTTATATATAAAAATAATAAATTAATATGTTATTTAGATATATTTTAAAATATCTAAATATATTAAATAATTATTAATAATATTTTTTATTATATTTTATATATATATATATTATTATAAAATTTTAAAAATTACTATTAATAAAAAATAAATAATATAAATAAACATTAAGTATGAAATAAAAATATAATTTTTTTAAAATAATTATTATTAATATAAAATAATGAATTTTAATAAAAAAAATAGTATGAATAAACATTTAATTGATGTAATATATTAAAAAAATTGAATTTTATATTATAAAAATTTATATAATATTTTTTATTTGATAAATTATAAATATTATATTAAAAAATAATGTTATAATTAAAAATATTTTTTAAATAATAATATTAAAATATTATTTAATTAACTAAAAAATAATTTATTATTATTAATATAATATAAACTTTAAATTTAAAAATAATAAAAATTAATAAAATTTAATACGTAATATTAATAATCATTAACAATAAAGATTGAAGAATACAATTAATTATTGATAATAATATTAAGAAAGTTTTAATCATCACAATAGTGCTCAATTATATGTTATGTTTTAGATTTTATGGTTGTAGTTGTTACTTTTGAATTTTAGGAGGAATCTATGAAGGATTTTTTTTTTTCATAAACCTTTGGATTTTTGAATGCAAGTTGAGGAATTACCTAGTTGGTTAGTATAATCTAGTTGCTAAAGAGAATTGACGTAAGTATGGGTCGAAGCTGGAGTTGAAATTTTACTCCAAATAAGATTGAGAAAATATCCCCTAATGTCAGTTGACGTCTGTTGTTCCATATGTCGATCTAGTGAGCGTATTTTGTTCTCCAATTTTCGTCATGTTTTCCCCATATGTCAATCTTGTTGAAACAAACCAAATTATAAATTCACTCTATCAAATTGTGTAATTCAATAATTGCAAAACAAATTATGGTTGTACATGTGATCCACAATTGAGCATCCTTATATGCTTGAACTAGGATTGGTCTTTGCAAGCTCTTATATGGGACTCATAAAAACATCCACCAAAAAATATTTTTTTTGTTATTAAAAACAAAATGAAACAAAAAAAATTAATTAATAATTTTGAAAAAAGATTTACCTAATCAGCTTGAATATGATCAAACATAGTTTTATACCCCGTAACATTATTATGAGGTACATTTCTAAAGTTTAACACTTTACCCCGGTTTCATTTGTAGACGAATAGGTATGTTAGTAGAAGGTTAGAAATTGGAGCAATATATGGCATGTGATGTCATGTCCAAGATTGTAAAAGTGATGCATAATCACCCATTTATTTTGGCTCTTACATTCGTTACTCTACACATTCCCTTGTACAACACAGCTAAACAAGTAAACCCCCAACTATAGTGCCTAAAAATTTGATGATTAGTTAATAAAGTTAAATATATAAGATGAACTTTGTTACCTGTTTTGTTAGGCATCAAAACACCTCCAATTAAACCTAATATATGTACCCTACAATGAGCGTGAAGTTGTTCTTTTGATGGTTCTTCTAGGAGTTATAAAATATTTTCCCTAGGCCACTTTAGCTTGATCAGAGTCCATTAGTGACTCTCCTTTGACTGGCACAATGCTCATATATGTTTCACTCATTTGGTCCAAATCTAACATTATTGGGCCAATGACTAGTAATCCATAAACTCTTAACTTGAGTTGCAATGCAACATCCTTTAGGGTTATGGTGCGCTCTCCTGTTAGAAAATGGAATGTGTGAGTTTCAGGTCTCTACCTTTCTACCAAAGTTGTTACCAAAGCATGATTAACATTTAGATGTCTTAAATTTTCTACTCTAGCAAATCCTACTTGTTTTAGTAATGAAACAATTAGAGGGTGAGGTTTTGAAATTTAGTGACAGTAAGATGATATAATGTTTTCAATTTCCTGCAATTATTAACTAATTAGGTACAACATGTGTTCATATACAAATAAAATGTAAATAAATAAGGATGATATGTTAAACTTATCGTCCTACCAATGGAGATAGATATGTGTTCATTTTCATTTTGGCTATCTGATATTGCAATTATGTGAATGATGATATTTGTAAGTTAGACGATAAATAAATACACAATTGGATACAAGTGAGAATGGTAAGATCTAAATTGAAAAAATTCATACCATGTGTACTTATAGGCAACTTTAACATTGGATTCCTTCATTAATCTACATGCTTCTCAAAAGGTACATTTCTTGGTTGGGAAAAGAGAAAGTATGGTTAGAAGGTGGTGAAGTGTGTCTAACAAGTCATACTACTCAATTTACATGCTTCTCAGAAGGAACCTCTCTTGGTCAAAAGGTGGAGAAGTGTGGCTAACAAGTCACTCTCTCATTTTACGTGCTCTTCAAAAAACATCTTTTTTTTTGTTTGGAGAAGAGAAAGCATGGTTAGAAAGTGGTGAATTTTGCTTGACAAGTCACATTTACTCAGTTTACGTGCTCCTAAAAAGACATATTTCTTGATTGGGAGAAGAAAAAGTATGCTCAAAAGGTGGTGAAGTGTACATGACAAGTCACACTCACTCATTTTACATGCTCCTTAAAAGGCATCTTTCTTGGTTGGAAGAAGAGAAAGCATGGTTATAAGGTAGTGAAGTGTACCTAACAAGTCACAATCACTCAATTTACGTGTTCCTCAAAGAGCATGTTTCTTGGTTGGGAGAAGAGAAAACATGGTTAAAAGGTGGTGAAGTATGCTTGACAAGTCATACTCACTTGGTATACGTGCTCCTCAAAAGATATTTTTCTTGGTTGAGAGAAGAGAAAACATGGTCAAAAGGTGTTGAAGTGTGTCCAACAAGTCACACTCGGTCTACGTGCTCCTTAGAAGACATCTTTCTTGGTTGGGAGAAGAGAAAGCATGGTCATTTTACACGTTACTATTCTCACTTACATTTTCCTTCTTTGGTTGTTTTTTGTTTTGGCTTTACAAATCTCTTTCTACCTTTGTTATTTTAAAAAAAAAGTTTCATATATGTCATTGTTCACTATGACGGTGTCATGAACAATTATCATATTGAAGGAGTCACCTTAAACTCAACATTAGCCAAATTGGTGCCTTTAAGAAGAGGTCTATCTCTATAAACGATGAAAAAAATCATCCTAAAAAAATATGAGAAAGATGCAAATGAAAGGGTGACAACCATACATTTTTTATACCCAATAAGACTTGGGCTTGGGGTTAACAATTACACAATTATAGAGTTGAAGGATGATGAAGACAATGAGGCAATCTTCAACATACATGATTCAAATGTACTTCAATCAAGTATTGAAATATATGTCACATTCGAATCTTATACTTCATCATTTACCCAAGTCTTATGACCACAACTTTCACCCTCATATTACCTTACCCACGACGTCATAAACCCACATATGATAACATATAATTTCAATTTGGAAAATGATATTCAATTGTTCACCCAACTGTTAAGTTTCTCATTGATAAACCTAAACGGATTAGAATCTCAGCCAAGACAACAACCATGCATAGAAGAACATGCTATTGTAGGTTTTCCAACAGAAGTTTTTTATCATTTTAGTGAGGATGAAGACGAAATCCTTAGCCTAAATTAGGATGAAGAAGAAGACATAGAAGTGCATCCACTTTAAAATATTCCTCCATTAGAACCAAACAAACCATATAATCCACCACAACATTTTTTTAACTAGATGATTTAGAGTTTGACCATGTCCTAAATTGAGAAACGGTAGTTTATCCACCTAAAATACTATTTCTTGGTCAGCACTCCACCACAAAAGAACAAGTGTAAGACATTATCAATCGGTTTCATATTGTAAACCATTGCACTTACAAGGTCCAACTGTCAAACCCAGTTAGGTTTGTCATGTAATGTGTTCATAGTGATTGTGAATGGAGATGCCAAGCAATATTGTGCACCAAAGACTAATATTGGGAAATAATGAAGCTAGAAGGGCAATACACATGTCTTTCACCTCTCATTTCATAGGATCTTAACAAGTTGGGATGATGAATGATTTCCCAAACAATTCGCGACATTGTTGAGGTTGATCCTTCAACACTTATCTCTATTATCATAGGGCATATCAAGTCAACTATGGGTTAAACCATCAGCTACCGAAGGGATGGTTGGCCAAAATATTGCAATTGGAAACATTTATGACAATTGGGAGAAGTCATATCATAAGTTACCTTCTCTGTTGCAAGCAATGAAATTGTATGTTTTAGGCTTCATTTGGAAGATGATTACACAATCCACGTACCAAGGTGAGGTGGTGGACAACAATTACATTTTCTTTAAGAAGGTATTTTGGACATTCAAACCATGCATTGATGGTTTTTTTCACTACAAACCTATTGTTCAAGTGGATAGAATATTTTTATACGGGAAATACAAAGGGACCTTATTGGTGGTAGTTGCACAAGACAAACGCAACAACATAATTTCAATTGTCTTTGCTATTGTAGAAGGTGAACCAATTATACATGGTTTTTCTTTTAAGAAACCTACGGAGGTACGTAACACCACAAGAGGGGTTATGCCTTATTTTAGACTGTCACAAAGGCATAAGAAGTTCATATTGCAGACATGAAAGTGGTTGGACGGAAAAAAAATCCATGCATGTGTATTGCATTAGACATTTTGTACAAAACTTTATGTGATGTTTCAACAACGTTGCTCTAAAGAAGAATGTCATTAATATGGGTAATTCTTTGTTTTCTTTAAGTCTTTAATATCATTAATACTTTATTTACTTATTAATATTTTCTACACTTTGTTAGCTACGTATATTAATTACACTTTTACAACTTTTTGTAGTATATGGCATGACTGAGCCTATATTTTTTTACTATTATAACATAGTAAGAGATGATAATTTGGAAGTAGCACAATGGTTGGATGAGATTCCAAGAGACAAATGGATACTTGCATGGGACAATAGAAGACGGTAGGGACACATGACAACAAACTTAGCAGAGTCAATTAATTTGGTCCTAAAAAAAATAAGAAACCTCCCAATTTGATCCATAGTGATGGCAACATACACTCGTTGCAACAAATTATTTATAAAAAGAGGTAGATAGATAGATGTCATGATTATAGTTGATCATATATACTTTGAATTCAATTTAAAAACATTGCAAGATGCACACTCAAAGGCAAACACCTACAGAGTTATAAACTTTGATAAATCAAGCATAAGATTTATAGTGGAAGAGACTAAACATTCACAAGAAATATGACTAGTAGGGAGATTTACAATTATGTTAGATGAGTTGTAATGTGATTGTGGAAAGTTTCAAAAACTTAATATGTCTTGTTCGTATGTACTTGTTGCATGCAAACATGCACACCATGTGATGAAATCATGAAACAAGACACCATTCTTCCATTACATTTTCTTCTTTATTTGTTGTTTCTTATATTTCTTAGTTTAATTCCTATTTCTTTTGTTTAAAGAACAAGTTTTCTAAAGAGGTATTTCTTCCATGACTTTGGAACAAAGTTGCTTCAAGAGAGAAACTAGAAGCATGACCAAGAAAAGAGCCTTGGAACCTACCTCCATCTTTCTCTTTATTTTCTATTTCATTGTAAAATACTTTGACACAATTTTAATTATTGTGTTTGGGATGAAATTGGGCTATAGTGGACTACTTTTTGCGCCTCTATAAGTTGAATAGGCGCACCTAGTGTTCTCTTTGTGATGTAAGCATGGAGCATATCTCTTAGTCACACTTTCCATGTGTTAGAGTAATGAGTGCTTATAACCTCATAGTGGACTTAATAATTACTTGTGCACATGGGGAAGAAGTGATATGGTTGATCCTTGACTTCTCATTGGAGGATTCTACCTCATGCTTTTATCATGGACCAAGGAAGAGGAAGAGTCAATGCATTTACTTTCATTTGTGCTACATTTACATTTCATTTATAATGCATTTGAAACCTATAAATAGAAAGCCTCTCTTCATTGTAAAAACTTTTGATTCATTTTGTACAATTTGAGAGAGTTTCTTAAACTTGAAGCTTGAGTGTTTCCTATTCTAAATGAAGTCTTATCTTCCATCAATGGATGCTAATTGTGGCTTCATCTACTAACCTTGGATCTTCCTCCAAGTGGCGTAACTTCATCCATGCTTTCTTCCATCTCCTTTGATCTTCATCAATCCATAGATACAAATCTGGTTTCATATTTCTTTCCTATGCATTTCCATTATATTTTCCATGGATGAATATCACTATTCTTAGTTTTACTCACGGATTCAATTCTGGTCACAAAGTTCATCATAAATTCTGTTTCAAAACTTGTGACACATATCTTTTTTTCTCTATTTCTATGGCTAATCTTGTTTCTGATTTTAGGAGGAAGAATTTCATCTCTATTTCTATCACAAGTTCTGTCAATATTGACTGATTTCATCATACTTGATCCTATATGATGATTGATGAATTCTAATTGGTTGTTTTTGTGTCTAAGCATCTTCCAAAACTTCCTATAAAGCCTATAACAATTCTAAGGCTTCTATGATTACTTTAATATGTACATTGCTCTACTATATACACTATAGTAAGTTTCTAAGGTTTACGAACAACAATTTGAAGAACTCAGACATGAAGACTATTAGCCAACTTACACAGACCTAACTTTGTGCCCAAACCCCGAATTCAAAATAACTTCAAAGGTTGACCCAAGTCAAACCGAATAAAAATAGAGATGAACATTACAGAACAACATGGTCATGTAAAAAATTGTTTTGTCATAGTCATACCAAGAAAATATGTCTCAAGATTGCTCATGCATCTAATTAACGTCGTTAATTTATGTTGCTTAAAAATTATTTTCTTCCATATATGATGTTCAGAACAATGTTATTAATGAAGTTTTATTTATCATCTTTCATGCAACTTGCAATTTAAACTTAATCATTATTTTTTTATTTCAATTAGTTTTACAATTAGAAATTAATTATAGCTTCTTATTTCATATAAATTAATCATGAATTGGTCATGTTACCTACTTTTCTTCCTTTTTTGACAAGTTTCAAAGATTCTTTTATTTCAATTTATTATTTTACAATAAATGCAAGGTAATTCAATGCTACAATTCACAAGGAATCCAATACAATAGTATTAATTAAAAGGAATACAATGCAATATTATTAATGGAAGAGAATCTAATGCTATAAATTTAACTAGAAATTAAACAATTTTACTTTTACCTCTTACATAAGAAAAATTTCTTAGCACTTTTACCAACAATTTAATAAAGATAATAGAACACTACATAATGTTCTAACACCTACATTATCAACAACTAAAGATCATAAAAACTTTATCAAGAATCTAATAAAGAAAGAAACACACTATACAAAGTTTTAGGAAACACTAAATATTACCTTGGTAATAAAGAAAATAATCTCAAGCATTCATTTCCATAAAAGCAAAGCATATCGTTCACTTTTCCCATTCACCTTCTTTACAACTTTCTGTAAATTACATGGATGATAATTTGCAACAGGTACACTTTTATTACGAAATATATCATACTAAAATTTAGATGATGAACTTTGACATATCAAACATTGAAGATTTGAAAAATTCTTACCTAGCTATTGTGTTCACACATGGGAAATAACTCACTATCATAAAGGTGTGAGCTTCCAATGTCCATCTCCCAAATTATTTAAGATCCCTAATCAATGCACATTCATTAAGTTCAAAGAAAGAATATGTCGTGCATTAGGCATTCCCAATAACACCCAACTCAGGAAGTTGTACTATTGCAAACCAAATATCAATTATGAGTATTTAATTACACATGAAGTTATTCTTTTACTAATAGATGTTCATGTAACACAGATGATTTCCTGAAAGTGTAATTTTTCTATAGATAAAATATTTGAATTATATGTCTTATTTGTAATATCACTAGAAGAAATTATCATGTTTATGAACCCACCAACCACAAGTTTTTCATCAAACCTTCAATTCATCACTACCAATAAAGGCATAATTTATTTTGGTGGACCTTTGTAGTGTGCCACCATCATGGAATCTCCGCACGGTTATGACTTTCAATTTTGTATCCTATAAAAATGATTATTCAACACAATTGGACTTTCAATCAACTATATAACAAAGTAAGTGAAGTATTAATAAAATTAGTGAAGTATTAGATCATGGAGACAAAAAATAGGTAACAAAAATCAACTATAGATGAAGTTATGAGTTTCCAGCCAACAACTTCTTCATGACTTCATAGAAATCAAAATTGACAATGATGTCCAACAAATGATAATACGTTGAAAAAAATATTTGAATTTTATTTATATACTCATCAGAGCCATAGGTGACAAAAGATTGAATTATTTGTGGAAACCAGAGACCTAGGTCCCCTAATATCTGAGAAAAGAAATCGTGATTTCAAATACAGTATTTACATTGACCATAAGGAGAGAAAAAGAATAAAAATTATGAATATTCTAAATTAATTTGCTTATTGTTTTATATTAATGTTTTATTTCAATGTATCTTTTAATATATATTTCATTTCATGTATGTTAGTAGCCGTTTCAATTAATATGAATCATTTAATTATATTTTCTAATTATTGACCTTTTATATATTTATTTAATAATTTTAATTCATATTTATTCATACCATTTTCGCTATTATTAATTACAAAAATAATTACTAATATTATACATGGAAAATTTTATTAATATATACAAAAATTAATAATATTATAAATTAAACAAATGAATATATAAAAATTGTTATTATTATTATTTAAATTTTTTTTTAGTTTTTTATCTTATTTTTTATTTATATTAATTAACAAAATATTTTTTATTTTGAGATTTCTTGTGTCGTACGCAAGATTTTTGCTTATGAAAATGATTTTCACTCAAATGACTAGTTTTGGAGTTGCTTTCGGATGTGTTTTTACTCAAGCGAGCCACCCTTCACTTGAGCAAAAAATGTTTCAAACTTGAATGTTCTCTCAAGTTCATTTGTGCTTGAGTGAGAAGGGTCTCGCTTGAGCGAAAATACCTAAATTTTTGTGAAAATTTAAGTTTTAAAATGAAACTATTGATATAAAATAATTACGGAATGATAGAAACCCCTCAATTTACTGCACATTGAAATAAATTAGGTATTATATTTTTATCATTAATTCATATAGGATATTGTGGAATTATGAAGAGCTAGATTAATAATGTATACTTGGAATTTGGATTGTTACGAATATAAGAATGTATTGTATAAATGATGGTGATGTTGTTTCTCAGTAAATTTATGAAGACTATTGAAAATAGTGGATGCTTTGAATTATGTATAATATGAGAATTGAATGCAAAATGTATATATAATTGAGATTGTTGAAAATGAGGAAATGTGGTTAGGTACCTTTGTGAATGAATGTGGTACATGTAAATACTTGTTGAGAATGAAATGCTTGAGTGAATTGATGCACAATGGTTGAGATAAAAGGGTGAAGTGAGAACTTGTGATTATTTTGAATACTACAAATTAATTGTGATAGTTGTACTGGAGTCAAATAACTATCAATGAGATGTTATTTGGCATGATTTAGTGTATATGCAATTAGCGAGACCTACGATAAAGAAGGTATCCAAACTTCAAATGATACCCTTGTCAAGAGGACGGTGGTACCATGTGGTATGAGGTCGATGGGGGTTTCACTTACACTATGTAGGAGTGGTTGTTGTCATTTGTTAGGTGCTTGGAAATCACTCTGTCATGTGGCACAAGAGTGGGATAGACAGAAGTCCGAGGTAAAAAAGACTCAGAATGGACAAGGTTTATTGCCCGGTGACCAATAGCATGACAGGTGTTAGCCTTCGAGGTCAAGGATTCCATATGTTGATTCGAATGAGTTTGTCTAGTATTTTAGGTGTTTGCAAATATCTGAATGTAACAAATGTTTGTACTATGAATATGATTATATGAACTCCATGAATTTGTGATAAATTGAATTATTAATTATGTTTGAGATATCTTGGACTGAATTATATTTAAGTTTGATCTTGTTTACATTATGTACTTACATATGATGTTCTTCCGCACGAATTTTTGCACTTGTTGGACTGTGATTTTGGCCAATGGTTCAACTTTGATCCACTTAGTAAAGTAATCGGTTGCTACCAGTAAGAATTTGCATTGCCCCTTAGTTGGAGGGAAGGGTCCCAAGATGTCCATTCCTCGTATGGCAAAAGGCCATGGGAAACAACATGGTGTAGCTGCTCCTATGCTGAATGTTTGAGATCACCATTAATCTGACACTCTTTGTCTTTTTTTTTTATGTATTCAGTACAGTCTATTTTGATAGTGGGCCAATAAAAACCAACTCTTAACACTTTTGCTGCCATGGTTCTCCCTTCAGCATGAGATCCACACATACCCTGGTGAAGCTCGTTGAGAATGTATCGAGTTTGGTCACTGTCTATGCATTTTTAAAGGGGGGTTGCATAGCCCCTTCTAAAGAGTTTGTTGCTGATCACTATGAACCGAGAAACTTTCTTTCGAAAAACCGCTACCTCTTTAGGGTTGCTTGGCCATTCTTTAGTGGTTAGGAAGTAATGGTAGGGTCCCATCCAGGTCTCCCTTGTCTCCCTTGTCTCTACTTGCGAGCATTCATTCAATAGGACGGATGGTTGTCGGACTGTGTGTTGGACAATTGTTTGGTGGTGTCCAGTTCCTTTTCCACCAGCTAACTTAGATAACAAATCAGCTCGAACATTGTCAGTCCTTGGAATGTGAGATATGGTTCCCTCCTAGAATTCCAATAGCTTCCCCATGGTATAATGGTAATATTTTAGTAATAATGGTTCCTTAACTTGAAATTCACCTATTAATTGGCCGGCCACTTGTTGAGAAACTTTATACATTTGATGTTAGCCACTCCAAGTTCCTTTGCTAGTGAGTCCCGTGATCAAAGCTTCATACTCTACCTAGTTCTTAGAGGCTTTGAACTGCAACACTAGGGATTACTCCACCATCAATCCAGATGGTCCTTTTAGTACTATGCTGGCATCGCTTCCTTTTTTGTTTAATGAACCATCCACAAACAATCTCTAGGTTGTTATCTCCTCGGCATCTCCCTATAATTCTCCTGCAAAATCTTCTAGGCATTGTGCTTGGATAGATCCCCTTCTTTCATAAGAGATGTTGAACTCACAGAGTTCTATAGTCCATGCTACCATTCGACCAAATAACTCACGTTTTCTAAGTATCTTGGTGATAGGATAGTCGGTCCAGATAGTGATTCTATGGCTTTGGAAATCCTGTCTTAGCCGCTTGGCCACCACGACTAATGCTAGTGCAACATTTTCAAGGAGTTGATAATGGGTCTCGGTATTTTGTAGAATCCTACTTACATAGTAAATAGGCTTCATCTCGTCTTCTAGCTCGCTCCTATGCTAATAAGGAGCTTATGGTATTATCTGAAACGGATAGATAAAGTACGAGTTCCTTACTAAGTATGGGCTTCTAGAGGATAGGCAGCGATATCAAGAATGCTTTGATTCCTTGGAAGTTCTCTTCACATTCGTTGTCCCACTGGAAGGTTGAACATTTCTTCAGCAGGTGGAGTATAGGATGAGTCTTCTTAGCTAGTGTCAGCGTGAACCAATATAGTGTCGTCAAGCATTCGAGAAGCTGCTAGACCTCTTTTACATTGGTTGGATTTCACATGTTGATGATTGTTTGGCACTTGTCTAGGTTGGTCTCGATGCCTCTATTGGTTAACATGAATCCTAGAAACTTCCCTCCTTGTACTCCAAATACACATTTTTCCGTTTCAAGCGTATGTTATACTTGCGCAAGACCGAAAAGATCTCAACTAAGTTGTCAAGATGTTTTCGGCATGAGCCAGACTAAATCACCATGTCATCCACATAAACCTCCATATTTTGTCCTATCTATTGTACAAACATTTTGTCCATCAACCTCTAGTAAGTGGCTTTGACATTTTTGAGGTTGAAAGGCATGACCTCGTAAAAATAGTTGGTGTCTTCGATTATAAAGGCTATCTTTGGGGCATCAACAGGGTGCATTCGAATTTGATTATAGCCTGAGTATGCATCCAAAAAGCTAAGGATCTTGTGGCCAGCAGCGCCATCGACTAGTCAGTCTATGCTTGAGGCAAGCTTTGTTGAGATCTGTGTAATCAGTACACATACACCACTTATTATTTAATTTCTTCACCAAGACTACATTGGCAATTCAGGTGGTGTACTTGGCTTCCAGAATGAAGTCTATGTCTAACAACTTTCCTACCTCCTTGATGTAACTGTGTTTCTATTTATCTAAAAATGCTAATTAAGGTTCCACAACATTTTTAGGATGTTAATTCAAAATAATTAAACATAAAATAGATTTTAGAAGTATTGGAAGCTAAACCAAAATTCGCATGAACACAATACAAAAAAACACAGTAATTTCATGAAGTGACAATCTGAGTCATGTATAATGTTTTCTTTATATCTTTTGGTACAGATATCTAAAAATCACGATTCCAGTGGCATTGAAAAGTAGATTCAATCAGCTTTCCACGAAAGGTTGAATCACTCAAAATGGAGCTAAAACTAATTTTTGCCACGTGACCACAGTAAGCTGACCTACAGCTGATGCGGACAGCGAGTATATCTGAAAGAATTGGGTCTACAGGACTCGATAGACCTCCTAAAATCTTGAAATTGGTGGCATTCAAAACTATACTTAATGGGCTTTCACCTGAATATTGAACCGTGCGATTTGGAGCTAAATTGAATTTTTCACACGTGTTCAAAGTTGAGCTAACAGTAGCTGCAGTTCGGGAGAAGCGTTCCTCAAGTTCTAGACTCCCTCAAGTTCTATACAGTGATTGTAATAATTATGTAGTATAAATAGGAGATTAAGCTTTGTAATAAAGCAGATTTGGCATTTAGAATTCCTGATTCAAGCATTTCAAGTTCTCGCACATGGCTTTCACGTTGGTAGTTAATTCGGTTAGTGTAATCTTGAATACTTTGGTACGTTTCTTGCAATCAAAGTCATGAATCTTTGTTTTACTTTGTTCTAGTGCCTCTTCTCCTCGTTCTTCATGTTTTTCTTTACTGTTTTCTTACTTTAATCACTTTTACTTCGAACAAGAATTCATGGAAACGAAAGCACATGCTACACAATGCTTGGACTTGAAATTTCTCCTTGGTTTTGTTTGAGGAAGCTCCTCAGTTGAGAGTGAAGTCAAACCTGCGAATCTTTTGTAATCTTGAATGAATCTTCAATTGGTTAATTGAGTTTTCAAATGGAGAAATCTTTGAGAATCAAGATTGGCTAGATCACTGCATTCGTGGCCATTAATTCAAGTTCTTTCTTTAGCTTTTTGCGATTTATAATTCCAGCAAAGTTCTCTTTCAGTTCTTGGATCTTTGATCTGTTGTAGTGTAGTTGAAGGGCTGTTTTACAGATTTTAATTAGCAAAGAAAGGTTTCTTCGCATTCTTTCTAAGAGTTTGAGACACTTGGATGTCTTTCAAGGGAGTGTTTAATTGGGAACACTCTAGTTTCATGTTGTGAGAAGAATCCAACACTTTCAACTAGTTTAATCTATGAAACTTTCTGAGTTTTAATACTTTCTTTATTGCTTTCTGTTTAGTCACAAGTGCAATCTTAGTGTTAGTTTCAATTTTGCACAACTTAGAAGTAGATTTATTCAAGGTTGAAGTATTTTAGTTTCTGCAAAAATTCCCAGAACTGCATATAGTTACTGTTCCTGATCTTGATTTGGTTATGTGTTCTTGTTTTGGTATTTTTCTACTAGGAGTAGTTTCAAATTCTTGATTGATTTTAGTCTTATATTTTAATTTTCGGCATTTAAATTTCGTTGAATCCTTGCATCTAGTTTAGCATTTAAATCCTGTAATTTGTTTTTGATTTCGCATAGCTTCTAATCCTCATTGATTCATTCAAAGTTTTGCATTTCATTTCCAGCATTCTTGCATTTTAATTCAATACTACTACTGCATTTGATTTTGCAGCAAGTCAAAACCCCTTGATATATTGAGAAAATATAAAAAGAATCATTAGTCCGCATCCATCTTTCCATTCTTTGACATCAAATCATTTGCATATTGTTTCTATCCATCACATTCCATTTCATTGGAAGAATTTAAACAAAAATACAATCCACTGATTCATCTACTCATACTGTTTCATTGCACCCATCCACATTTATTACAACTAATCAATCAACACTCCATCTTATCATGCAATCATTTTCTACCAACTAATGGACTACATATAATAAGTACATAATCACTACATTCATTTACAATCATTCATCGAGTCACTACTCTTCATTTGTCATTCTGCATAAATCATTAATCATTACACTATTTCAGTTCATTCATTCACTCCAAATATCAATTTCTATAATCATTCTCTTCACAGTTTAACGACTTCCATCAATTCAACTATTTCATTAAACATAACTATCAAACACACATTACAGTCACTCGGATTCATCCATTCAATTTTCTATCTCATCATTCATCAAATTCGAAAGCTATTTCACTCCATATTACAGAAAAATAAACATTACATCTATTCATCATTACATAGCAGAATCAAAATTGTTCTTTCAATTCTTGCATTGTAAATAAACTGTTGTTATATTACATTTCATTTTAGGAGCATAATTATTGCATTATCATAAAACAACATCACCTGCATATCATACATCTTCACGTAACATTCATTTCCCCACAACTAACTTGATCTTTGCCTAATCATTTTCACTACTCTTTGGATTCGATATCTTGGTTTTCTATACTACATTTAAGGGGAATCATTATTTGAAAAAGAGACTAAAACGGCTAAATAAAATCTCTTCATCACTCCTCCTTCATTGTTTTTCGCCTTTCTTCTCCCATCTTTCTTTTTTCTAGCCACTGGTTTAGCTTCTTGGTGGATTGAGAGTCTATGGGTGATTACCTTTGGGTCAATGCCTAGCATATCGGCGGTCGACCATGTGAACAAGTCGGCATTTTATTTTAGTGCTTGCAAGAGTTCTACTACTTCTCCATCATTAGCTAGGGAGCTCACATAAGTCACATTCTACTCGTCCTATATGACGACCAGAATGGTCTCTTTCTTCGGTTGACCCAGACCCTCATCAATTCTTGGGTCTATGTTCGTCATAGCCACCATGTCGTCTCTCTTCTCCTTGTTTTCCTCCTTTCGTTCTTTAACAAGTGTGGTTTTTAGGCTTGCCATGTAGCATTTCCTAGCTGCTTTCTAATCTCCATGTATGGTTATGACCATTCCATCTAGAGTCGGGAACTTCGTGGCTAAATGAGGTGTAGATACTATAGCCTCGGTCTGGTTAAGTGAAGGTCACTCGAGAAGCATGATGTAGGAAGAGTTTGCCTCAACGACAAGATACTAGACCTTCACTATCTGATAATGTGTGCTTCCTTCCCCAAATTTTTTATATAGGTCGATGGATCCTTTGGCATCCACCCTCTCTCCTGCATACCTACTATCTAATCCTTGTAGGGATATCATGCCTCTTTAGATAACTCCATCTTTTGGAAAGTATGTCAGTAAAGGATGTCCATCGAGCTGTCTTGGTCCATCAATGTCTTCCTCACTACGAAGTTTGTGGCTTCTACTGTGATTACCATGGGGTCATCCTACTAAGGGTCGATTCCCTTAAAATCGGCATCAATAAAGGTGATGGGGGACATTCTCGGCCATGCTCGGTTGGTTGTAGAATTAATAGACTGTATATTTTTGAGATAGCATTTTCGAGCCGAATTGGACACTTTGCCTCTTGCGAGCCTCTGAAAATCATATTGATGACCCCTCAGACTGGCTCTAGACATCGTTCTTCTTCTTGTCTTCCTCCCTCCGATCCATATTTTTTGGCTTAGACCTTAGGTTGGTCGTCCTTGTTTCGTTCGGTATATCTTCTTTCATCTCTCTTCACCAGTTTTTTCAAGTATCCAGCTTGTATCAATTCTTTTATTTTATCTCTCAAGGCTACATATTTGTCTGTGAATGTCCATAATTCCTATGGTACTTACAATGTTTGCGAAGGTTTGCGTTAGGTGGTGTAGGCACCTTTCTTAGCATTTGTATCAAGTCAACATTCAATGCTTCTTCGAGAGCTCGTCCATGGTTTACTATCAACGAGGTATAATGGGAAAATCGAGACACTCAACCTTCTCTTAGTCTTAGCTAGAACTAGCCATCATGACTCCCCTCTAAGAGGCTGGAAGGGAGGCATTCATGATTCCATCTATTAAGGGATGAAGGCGCTCTTCACCCTATTTGGTTGTGAGGCCGATAACTGAGCCACAGGCCGAGAGTCTACCCAGTTACTGGCCGCCCTAGGTTGAGATTTGCCTGATTACTAGCAACCATGGGAAGTTCTGGCTAAGGTTGGGAAGTTGCCACCTCAAGAATTACTGGGGGAGGGAGAGCTTGGCCTAACCGGGATGTTGTCAGGCCCCCTATGCGAGACAATTGCCCTTCATATTCCTCCATCTTTCGTCTCATCTGGTTGTTCTCCTCCCTCAATTGACACATTTTGTCAGCACTCCTTTTTTACCCTCTCTTAATCTCCTCCAATTCCTTCAACATCGCCTCCATTAGGTGCATGGGGTCAGGAAGGGGAGCTTCAACTAGCCTCCTTACCTCCTCTTGACTTGTCATGTTCCTGATTATTTCCATCAATCTCGAGAATACCTCGGCCCTACTGTGGGTGCCAAAATGTACTTACAAGGACCGAAGAATATTCCTATATGCTCTTTTTGTTCCAAGTGACTCCTAAACTCCTAGGCCGTGTAGGATCGAATGGTGGAGGTACCTGCGATTACACTCTGATGCTCAAATCAATGAGAGTATAATGAACAGGATTAGAGAATGATTGGAATGATTATTTACTTAGATTGGATGACTATTTATAATATGAAAAAATAACTAATTATCATTAGTGAAACTAAACCAGCTTATCTTCTTAGTGAGATTCGCGGGGATTGTGTTAAATCTGTTACAAGGATTTGTTCAAGGTCCATGGTTTATTGGGCCTATGGCCAAATCGGGTACTTGTCGACTAAGGCCGGCAAGTGCTAGTCAGCAAGTACCTTTCTAGGGTCCGAGTGCTTACAATTAGATGAGTTGGTAAGAATCCGATACACATTAGTTTACTCTTTTTATGTTTGTGTTGTGAATTTTATTGTATTATTATGATCGTATTTTGACAAGAAGCGAATACTATTACATGTGAATCTCCTCCTAGATGATTGTGACTCTAATGGATAATATTTATGAATTGTATACTAAATTTGATTAAATGATACATATATTGTAAATACATTACTTAAGTAATCATTATAAAATTATTTATAATGATTTATTTACTCGTATAATATGTATTATGTAATTGTACAACTTTTACAAATTTTTTTATATTTTTTATAAAAATAATATATTTAAATTTTATTACGATTTAAATTTAAAGTAGTGAAATAAGTGTTTTTGGATTAGTTATTTATTATCTTTACACTACTAGAAAATTGTAAATTTACATCGGTTATTTTAGGTTATTTATATCGGTTAGTTTTCCTCGACCTCTGGCTCTCCCCGATACCTTTGCCTCCACTCCTGCTAGGTTTCTCACATTTGCCAACAACCAACTCACCAGTCCAATCCCCCCTATCTATGTTATTCTTGGGACTTCAAAAGCCTCGCCTAGGGTGCCAAAAGTCAAAGATGACAAAAGGCAAAAAAGCTGCTCCACCCAGATCAAACCGCCAATCCAGCTCTCCCAAGGCCTCGTCCAGCCAACCCAGGACAGACGCGTCTATCACGAAGAAGGTTTGGCATATAGATGCCCCCCCAATGCGTACAAGGCTAGACAATATCTCGACCGGAGCTTCCAAAAACCTCGTCGAAGTGCTTTTCTTGGGCAACCACTTCCAGGGCTGCTTGCCCTACCAGATTGGCTTCCTCCACAAGGCCACCGTCTTTGATGTCAGCAAAAACCAGTTAACGGGTCCCATCCCACGCTCCTTCGGTTGCTTGGAAAACATCCGCTACCTGAACTTGGAGTACAACCGGTTCTACGGTGAAGTTCCCGAGACCGTGTGTTAGCTCCCAGGGCTCCGCAATAGAGGCAACTTCTCCTTATCGGACAACTATTTCACTCAGGTTATATATTGATGGTTTAGGGTTTAGGATCGACGGAGGAAGAAAGCGAGGGTTCTGTTAGTTAGAGATTTGGGTTTGGAGCTGAAATTTAAAAAACAGCTGATAGCTTACATCGGTTCTTCAATGAACCGATGTAAATATTCACATATTTACATCGGTCTTAATAGAACCGATGTAAATATGCGATCAGGTTTTCTTTTATTTACATCGATTTACCAAATAACTGATGAAAATTTAACGATGTAAAATGTACTTTTTCTAGTAGTGTTATTAAAATTAACAAATTATTAGATGAATTATCCTAAAGTTGAATTTTAAAATGAAAAAATGAAGACGGATAATTAAACATTAAATACATGATCAAAACGTTTTGTATTAAATTAGTAGTAATTCGAAGTTAGATAGAGACACAATTTCTCAATTTCAAATTTGAAAGTAAAGCCATATCATTAACGGTACGTTTCATACAATTCGAATGTGCAAAATACATAGCCATATTTTCATTAATCGAATTCCTTTTATTTAGATTAACAATTTTTTTTTTAAATTTTCAATGTTAATATGTTAAAAATAATTAGACTATAAAAGATACTAAATTAATAATATAAAATAATTTTAAAGATATTATTTATATAAAAAAAATTGTTGAATAGAATTGATTTTGAACTTAAATATAAATAATGAAATTATATATTTCTAAGAAAATTAATAAACAATCATAACATTTAAATTTCTTTCTAACTAAAAATTTATTAAATTCAATAATAAAAAATAATAAATAAAGTTATATTAATAATGTCTAAAACAAGTACTATAAAAATAACCTAAATCTCAACAAACGAAATAAATTAATAGAAATAAATATTTGAAAACTTTAAAAAATTACAAGAAACATAAATATTGAAAATAAATTATCAAAAATAAAAAAGTAATGGAAATTAATATAAATACAAGAAATTTGACTAAATTTGTTATTTTTATGTTAATGGTTTTAGAGTAACAGTTTATAATCCCATATTTATCATCTATTTTTTCTATTCTTCATTTTATTTATATTAATAATCTTCAACAGTTATTTATTTATTATTATTATTATTATTATTATTATTATTATTATTTATAAATAAATATCATTTTTAATTTCTCATTTCCATCTATTATGATATGAGGAGAACGGTAATTATGACTTTTTATGTTTGATTTGATTTCATAATTTTTTTTTTCTAATATGCCTGATTGATGATTTTCATTGAATAATAAATTTTTCTCGATTAAAATATAATTTTTTTTTATCTTTTCTTCTTTTTCACGTTAACATATTTTCTTATTAAAACTACAGTATTATTAAATGCAGACCTATCTACAGGGAAAAAGAAAATAATATATTGTAAAATATATACAAAATAATTTAATATAAAATATAATTTCATATATACATTAATATATTAAATAAATAATTAGATAATATAATGATATTATAAAAAATAGTTAAATGAGAAATGAAAACTCATTTGGATAAGAAAAGAAAGTCGTTTAGTTAAATTTTTAAGTATAAAAATAAAAAATTAAATATTTTATTTTTTATTATTTAGTTTCATTATTTCTTTAAAATTTTTTTGTAAAATATTTATTTTTTTTTAAGACTTCTATGTCTGTTTCTCATCTCTTTCAATATTCAAGCACACTACAAGAAAAAAATATATGAGGAGTATATTTTGAATCGATTAGAATTTTTAGTTGGGTAAGTTTTTCGTTGTTGTTTTGGGGTTTCTTGGGTCTTAATTGGTTTTATGTTAGTGTAAACTCCTAATAATATGGTTACTTTGATATTAGACACCCTTAAAATACTTAAGAATTTGCTTTTTGAAAGAGATGAAGCTATTTTTAAAAAACTACTTTAAGATAAAGAAAGTTAGTTAATTTTTAAAATTCTGAAAAATTTCTAACTAAAGTTAGTTAATTTTTAAAATTCTGAAAAATTTCTAACTAGAGGTTTAAGTTTGGTGATGAATCTATTATTGAATTGGTTTTTTCAAACTGTGAGGGTTTAGAAATTTGAGGTGTTCGTATTCAATTTGGAGGTTTGTTTCATTGAAATATTCCTTTAACTATTTTGTACTGTGATGAATTGAAATTTTCATTGTTTGAGATAATGAACCTCATAGTATGTGAAATGGTCTGGTTTGATGATGTGATATGTATTATATGTATGGGATTGTGAATATGAGGATGATATTGAAAATTGAAATGCTTATGAATGAATGAAACTATATTGGAATGTGTCAGTGAGACTTATTGTATAGGAAAGTAATACACCATCTTATAGACTCATACATTTATAAATATATTTGAATTGAATATCTTATATAATTTTTTTTTTTTATATTATTTTATACGACAAATTTATCCTGTTAGATAGTTATGTTGTTTATATAACGAGTATGAAATTTTATTTTAGTTCTATTCAGTATTAACTAGGTTATGTAATAAAACCAAACTTTAACTTTGGTTCCTACTTTGAGCATATAATTATGTTAAGGTATTTGAGCAAATTTTTTTCATTTTTTTTTTATAAATAATCAAAAATTCATCTAGCTAACAATTTTATTTTATTTATTAAACAATACAAACTTACCGAAATTTCAGATTTTTACCCGATTATTGACATAACAGTAACTTTACTAGTACATATTTTTTTTCTTCTTTCTATTTTCTATAAAATTAACACGAGAAAAAAAAAATCAACATATTAGATGAGTTTGTCAGTACTTCCCCAATCTGTTTATTTTAAAAGTAAGTAGTTTCTATTTTTTTAAGAAGCGAATTCTATCTACTTTTTAAATAGGTAATATAAAAAAATATATTTTAAAATTACTTATTTTAAGTTTAAGTAAAGTAGTCCATTATTAATATGAATAAAACAAATCTTAAATAATTTAAATGATATATTTGTTTTGAATCCTATAAATAAATAAAAAATATAATTAAGAAAAAAAAAAGTCTTCCCAAAAAGATTAACAACCAAAAATTTTATATAAAAATTAATCATTAATAAAATTTATGAATATTTTACATCAATATCATTTTATTAAAAAATAAACGAAAGCAATAGTTTTATCTTATTTTTTTTCTTTCCTATCAAATTACATAAAAAAATCGTCTCTTTTTTACTTTTATTTTTCCTCTTTCTTCTTCTTACTTCCTAAACGAAGCATAAATATAGGTATAAAACTTGAAGTCATAATGCTAGTGAATTAGTTGAATTGCTTTTATATAACAATATGTTTTGATGATAATAAATTCACTAAATGAAATGCCGCTTATATAACATTCTATAAATATATAAGAACAGTATATCATATAACGGCTAGTGTTTAATATGGAAATCAAGTATTAAAATATTATTTTAAAGATAAAAATGGAATATTATATGAAGATTTAAATAAGAAGTTATAAAACTAAATATATCATCTCGTAAATAAAAGGAAATATTCCGTCTGTTATAAAAAATATATATTTCGTATTTGCACTGTATTTCCTTTTAATAGGTGTCATCAGATCAAGAGTTTCCAAAGAAGTATTATTGAAAGAAAAATCTTAGTAACTTGACACATGAAGATATTAGAAGATTATCATCTGAATATCTGAAGAATATTAAAGCTGAAGATTTTTCTACAACGGTCATATTTTTGAAAGCCTACAAAAGCAGAGGATGATAAAGGTAAAAACAACCAAGCACAAGACAACAGTAACAACAATTACAATCATATACAAGCTGTTAGAAAGTTTAGAGAGAAAATCTTGAGAAGATTCTGAGTTAAGTCGGTGCTACAGTTTGATATCTACACTCCAGGTGATACTGTTTTTGTGTTCATCCTCTGAGGCTGTTTAGAGGAGGTGTTTGTCATTCCTTGTGTGATTCAAGGAAGGTGTTTTCATTCCTTGAGTGATTCAAGGAAGGTGTTTTCATTCCTTGTGTGACTCAAGGAAGATGTGGGAATCTCTTGTGGGTTACAAGAGATAGTGAGGCTCAATCTTTAGTTTTTTCTATTTTGCATGTTTTACTTGTATTAGTAGTTGTAAAATTCTGATTAATTAAAGATAGTGAGAATGTGTGATCATCTCAAGTTGAGGTGATTGGGAACTGGATGTATGGTTAAGGATTTAACCCGAACTAGTATAAATCTCTTATATTATCTTTCTCTTTCCTTTATCTTTTATATTTCCGTTGCGTATTCTATAAATTCTGATTGACTAAATAAATCAAGAGGGATAAAATAAATGAAAGCGATTAAAGTTTTTTTTAATTTTTTATTACATCAATTCACCCCACCTCTTGATGCCACTTGATAACAAGTGGTATTAGAGCTTGGCTGATAAGGTATTTCTAAAAGATCTTTAAGATGTCTATGCAGAATTAGATCTACAAGGAAGGAGCTTCAATAAACCGACCACCACTCTTTGAAGGAGACAATTATCCGTTCTGGAAAGCAAGAATGCAAATCTTTCTTCAAACCCTTGACTATGGAGTGTGGGATGCAGTAGAAAATGGTTCATTCGTACCAATGACAATGCTAGCTGATGGACCTGCACCAAATCAGTTCTTACAATGAACATCGGATGAGAATAAGAGAGCACAGTACGATGTAAGAGCTATAAATGCAATTGTATCTGCACTAACCTTAAATGAGTTTTACAGGATTTTCATATGCAAAACTGCTAAAGAGATGTGGGACACACTAGAAGTCACACATGAAGGAACATAAGAAGTCAAACGTGCAAGGAAAAATTCCTTAATACAAGAATATGAACTATTGAGTATGGCACCAAATGAAAGTATTGGAGATTTTCAAACACGATTTACACACATAGTAAATCACTTAGAAGCCTTAGGAAGAAGCTTTGCCAAATAAGAGCTCAACACTAAAATATTAAAATCTCTGGATAGAAATTGGCAGCCAAAAGACACAGCAATCACAGAATCAAGAGATCTTACAAAGATGGATATGACTACACTATTTGGAAAACTCAGAGAGCATGAGCTTGAGCTTCAAAGGCTAAAAAATGGAGAGGAGAATTATAAAAAGAAGACTCTCGCATTCAAAACAGAACAATCTGACGATGAAGGTGAAGGTGAGAATATTAATGATGATATTTCCTTGTTAGTGGTAAATTTTTCCAGGTTTTTGAAGAACAAGAAAAAGAATCAAAATCAAAAGAAGGAGAAAGACAATCCCTCTTCAAACTTCAAATGTTACGGATGCAATAGATTGGGCCACATTAAATCCGAGTGTCCATTTGCAAAGAAAGAAGAAAAAGAAAAGAAGAAGGGTAAGAAAATTTTTAAGAAGAAAAAGAAGGCCTATATAACATAGGAAGACAACGCATCGACCACCTCGAAAAGTAGCTCTTGTGAAAGCGAAGAAGAAGAGGAGGCAAATCTTTGCTTGATGATCAATGAAGATCTTGAAACATCATCAAAAGTAAGTAATTTTGAATCAATAGATTATTATGATGATTTACATGAGGCATTTCAAGAACTCTTTGAAAATTTTAATGTTTTATCAAAAAAACATTTTACTTTGAAAAATAATTTTCAAATATTGGAAAATAAATTACAAGATGCAGAAAAAGAAAAAGAATCTTTGAAAACTAACTTAGAAAAATTAGAAACAATTTCAAAAGGAAAAGTTTGTGAAAATTGTAAAATTCTTGAAAACAAAATTTCTAGTCTTGAAAAGGTAATTTCAAAATTTTCTAAATCAAGTGTGCATCTTCATACAATTTTGAGTTCTCAAAAGGAAAGTTCTAGTAAAGCTGGACTTGGCTTTATTCCTAAGAAAAGTCTAGAAATACAAAAGACTATTTTTGTCAAAGAATTTGTAAAAACAAATTTTCAAAAATCTTTTGTGAACAATTTTCAAAATAAAATATATAAACCTACATTTTCTAGAACAAAATGTTTTGATTGCATGAAACATGGTCATACAATAAACAAATGTTTAATAAAACATGTAGGTATTCCTTCTGGAAAATTTGTTTAGGTTCCAGTAAAGAATTAATTTCTATTATCATTAATATTGTTATTATTAGTATTTTTTGGATCAAGAATTAATTGCTAGAAAAATCGAGAATGTGTATACTAACTCCTAAAGACCCAAAATAGTAAAAGGGACCTAAATCTATATGTTTGTGATGCAGATTACTTCCAAGGAAAGAAAAACATTATGGTACCTGGAGAGTGGATGCTTGCAATACATAACAGGAGAAAAGTTTATGTTCCAAGACTTGAAAAGCAAGGGAAGATGGATAATAATATTTGGAGACAATCAGAAAGGAAAGATAATTGGAATCAGATGTATAGATTTAAGAATAGATGACAAATTCAAAGAAGGAAGAAGAAACATTTAAAAGATGCTAGCTAGCGGACGGTCTAATGGAGAGAAGAGAAAATTATGAGAGGAAATCTAGTATCATCGATGAGCAAGAAATAAGGAACAATAGTATTATCCCTTACAAAAGCTTAATACATTCTTCCAGATAATTATCAAGTTGATTATCCAACACATAAGGAACAAGACCAGGGATCCATACATCATTCTGCAAAAGATCCTACAGCCATTGAAAATATGTTAACATCTATGGAGGTAACATTCCTATTCATTAACTTTGTAGATTAAGATATGTCCTTGCATTATGTGAATCATGCATCATTTCATAATCTGAATCACAAGCACACATGCATTGCATTTGCATCTTATAAAAAGAGATGAAAAATTTATAACATTGAATTGCGGTTTCAAATATCTTTGGGTCTAAAAAAGAAAACTATTATTTGAAATAAGGCCAAATCCACCATATAAACCTTTACCCGCATCACCACCAAAAGCTTCCGCATACATACTCTTTATTGAGGGGGAGAAAATTATGTCTCACCTAATCACCCTTTATTTTTTATGACAAAAGGGGGAGAAAATTAAAGTTTTGAGTTTCTCATCTTATTTGCTGCGTTTCCATATTAATTATTACATGATTTGAATTACTCTCATATTTGCTAATAATTATTTTCTTACTAACCTTTGGACATTAGTTCTTCTCATATATGCTAAAATTCTAAGCTTGACTGATTCAAAACTTAATATATTTGTCATCATAAAGAAGGGGGAGATTGTTAGAACCCGGACGGTCCATTAGAAAACATGCACACAATATATTTTGATGATAATAAATGAAAATAAGTTTTGAATAAATCAAAGGTTAATAGAAAAACGTTTATAAAATAATTGTCTTATAATTGGTAATAACACTAAATGAAATGCCACTTATATAACATTATATAAATATATAAAAACAGTATATGTATAACGGCTAGTTGGTTTAATATGGAAATCAAGTATTGAAATATTATTTGAAAGATAAAAATTGAATACTATATGAAGATTTAAATAAGAAGTTATAAAATCAAATATATCATTTCGTAAATAAAAGGAAATATTCCGTCTGTTATAAAAAATATATATTTCGTATTTGCATTGTATTTCCTTTTAATAGGTGTTATTAGATCAAGAGTTTCCAAAGAAGTATTATTGAGAGAAAAATCTTAGTAACTTGACACATGAAGATATTAGAAGATTATCATCAGAATATCTGAAAAATATTAAAGCTGAAGATTTTTCTACAGCGGTCATATTTTTTAAAGCCTACAAAAGCAGAGGATGACAAAGGCAAAAGCAACCAAGCACAAGACAACAGTAACAACAATTACAATCATATACAAGTTGTTCGAAAGTTTAGAGAGAAAATCTTGAGAAGATTCTGAGTTAAGCTGGTGCTACAATTTGATATCTACACTACAGGTGATACTGTTTTTGTAATCATCCTCTGAGGCTGTTTAGAGAAGGTGTTTGTCATTCCTTGTGTGATTCAAGGAAGGTGTTTTCATTCCTTGTATGATTCAAGGAAGGTGTTTTCATTCCTTGTGTGACTCAAGGAAGGTGTGGCAATCTCTTGTGGTTTACAAGAGATAGTGAGGCTCAATCTTTAGTTTTTTCTATTTTGCATGTTTCACTTGTATTAGTGGTTATAAAACTCTGATTAATTAAAGATAGTGAGAGTGTGTGATCATCTCAAGTTGAGGTGATTGGGAACTAGATGTAGGATTAAGGATTTAACCCGAACCAGTATAAATCTTTGGTGTTATCTTTCTCTTTCCTTTATCTTTTATTTTTCCGTTGTCTATTTTACAAATTCTGCTTGACTAAATAAATCAAGAGGGATAAAATAAAAGAAAGCGATTAAAGTTTTTTTAAATTTTTTATTACATCAATTCACCCCACCTCTTGATGCCACTTGATAACATTATGTAGGCATTTAAAATTATGAAAAAAAATTGAAATTAAATGTTAAAATTGATTAAAATTAAATTTATTTATTTTTAAATATTTTTCTTTAAATAGTTAATTTAGTTCAAATTTGGTTTTTAAATAAAAAATTAAAATAAATAAAATAATTTATTATATTTAAATATAAAATTATATTTTTAAAATTAAATAATAACTTATAAATTTATATTAACTATAATATTATATATAAAAAATTATAATTATTTTTCATATTATTTAATTTTTCATATTATTATTTTAATTTTTATTTAAAATATGTTTAATTATTATTTTTATCTAAATTTTTTTTAATTAGTTTTTTAATTTATTTTTCATCAACTTTTCTAAGTTAGCAAACATTTATTTATTTTATTTAAATTTTTAAAAAATATTTTATCTATATCAATTAAAATAAATATAAAAAATTATTAAAAAATATAAATAAAAAATATAAATAAAAAATACACATATATTGTAATGAACCAAAAATATACCTTTTTTACTGTTATAATGGAATAAAAATCTATCAATACATTATTAATAATTTCAAAAATATCATATAACATGAAACATCTGAATACATAAAATTTCACTTCTAAATAAAGTCTTTACAAAAGTTTCGTGAAATATTATTCATCAGCATAAAATTAATTCTCCCTTAGGCAAAACTTGAAACTTTTATTTAGCTTTCACCTACATTGTTATATGCTCCCGTGTTAAGACACAATCATCGCAGTATCAACAAAACCACAAACACAAACGGGTAAGCTAATGTAAACAAAACCAATCAAAATATATATCATTCATAATTTCATCCTCACAATCATTTATCTAAATAAATATATTCAAATATTCAAATCATCATATTCATTCTGAATCACACACATTCATCGCACTTAGTCATTCACAACACCTAATATTCTAGACAGACTCTCTCGGAAAATTATATGAAACTCTTGACCTCTAAGGCTATTACCTGAACATGTTTCCTTGGTTACTAGGCCATAGACTAACCCTAAGAGTCTTTTTCACCTCCGAATTTTCCTGCCTATTCCCTTTTTCTGGTACCAACACGCTAGGATAACCCCTACATACACGTATCAGTGATAAGTGCAGTGTAGTAGAAGTCTCCATCGACCTCTCACCACATGGTACTCCTGTTTACATGACTAGAATACCATTAGAAGTTTGGATACCCCATCTGATATCTCTAGATTTTCATATGTACACTAAAGTCATACTAAATAGTACCCCGTGGTAACTATCTGGCTTACACACAAAAACACACAACTAATCCAAGAATTATACAACATATCAAACCAATCTCATTAACATCAATCAATGTCATTGTTATTTACGTTGGCTCCCTGCCATCACAAATTCCTTGACACCTTTGCCATCACAATTCCTTGTGACCTAAGTCACAAATCACAAACATAATTCACCACATCACATAACTCAATCTCATTTTACAATCCAATTTCAATCACATTACATCACCAAATCACACATCACATAACTAAATAGTTTAATTATTAACAAATATCTTATAAAATTTTATCACATTTCATATATATATACTCTTTTAATAGAAATTAGAAGATGAATGATTATCCAAAATTAATAAACTTTCGCTCAAGTAAAAATACTTTCGAAAACGTTTCGTTCATCCTCACAACATGACCTTTAATCACTCAAAACTTCATATCTTATGTTTTAAACATTATTTTTATGTGAAATAAAAGTCATTGATTAGCTAACATCTAGTGCTAAAACTTTTATGAAGAAAACTTTCCCAAATTCGTAACCAAAACATCCCAAAAGGGGTTCGTAATTTCAAAGCGAATATTTTTCGTGACAGCTTGACCTTTAATTATAAAAAAAATCGTATCTTGAGTTATACATATTCTTTTTAGGTGAAATAAAAGTCAGGAGTTAGATAACATCTAGATCTAGAACTTTCATGAAGAACACTTTTTGAAATTCGAAACAAAATCAAGCTGAAATAGGGTCGCAATCTCAAGGCGAAACCCAAATTACACTTTTAGATATAATAATCAATATAATTTTCATAAATCTCACATAATAACACAAAAACACACATAATAATCCAATAAATCATGAATAATTTTATTTAATTAGCTTCCCTTACCTTTAAAAGATCTCAAAACGCAATTCTATTCGGATAGAATTAATCTACTCTTCACGCTCTTTCTCCCGGTGTTCTCGGATTTTTCAAAAAGATAAGAATTGAAGGAGAATTATTGAAAAGAATTAAGAGAAATTTGAGAGAAGGAAAATTAGGATTTTCTAAAAACAAAAGTGAAAAATAAGAAGATTAGGGTTAAACAGACTATTTATGATCTCTCTCCTTTCTAAATAAGTGGACTTAGGATTTACTTAAAATTGGACTCTCACGTATATTTTTTCTAATATTTATAATATATATATATATATATATATTTATAAAATATAATAAAAATTTTATATTATAATTTTTAAATATAAAATTATATAATTTATTTTTAAACATAAAAATAATTAAAATTATAATTATAAAAATAAAATAATTAAATATTTGTATATTTAATAAATCTTTAA
Organism: Macrotyloma uniflorum; assembly: GCA_016859785.1. NCBI lineage: Eukaryota > Viridiplantae > Streptophyta > Magnoliopsida > Fabales > Fabaceae > Macrotyloma > Macrotyloma uniflorum. The sequence goes on from BDMB01000062.1 coordinate 653,848, forward strand.
AAAAGTATTTTATAATTTTTTTAAAAAGTATTTAAAAATTTTATAATAATAAAAATTATATAATCAATTCAAACCAAATATTAATTTAATTTAAATTTTATATTAATTTAAAATTGAATGAAACTAAATAGAATCTGACACAAACATCTATATTAATTAATAATTTTAAAAGAAAAAGAAAATTTTACTTGCAAGAAATATTATTTTTTCTCATTTGCTATATTCCATCCCCATATTTCTTTACTAATTTAGTTGAAACAAAGTTAAGATGAATTTTAATATATTTTGGTGTTGTTTTAAAAATAAAATTTTATCACGATATAGTTAAGGCCGACATTATTAAAACCTTTTTATTTTGGAAATTAATTAAATAAAGATAATTCTATTTTCAATTTAAAATAAGAATAAGAATAATATCTATATTGTACTTAAATTTTATGATTTGATGTGTTGCACTTAAGAAAGCAGATTGAAGTCTGTGTCAAGAGGGCATGTCCCACCTAATATTCTCTTGTCTAATATTTTCCCTTGTCTCTCTGTTCTTATAGCTGACCCCTATTTTGTTGCATGCATGCATAAATCACTTTTTGTTTTTGACCTTTCGACGCCACAAACAATATAAAACATTCTTAGTTCTTTTATTTTCTTTTTAAGGAAAAACAAACAAAAGTAGATGATGATTGATGGTGTACCGTTAGCCAACAAAACCTGCCCTATTAAATGGCTTATGCTTATATGATGCATCTTTACCTAACCTAACATTAATTGGCATCATCACTCACTTCTAATTCTTCTGCCAGTCAAAAACATTACCTTCTAAAAATATTAATTAGGATCCAACTAAAAATACAATGCAATGTAACATCATATAAATTCCACTTAACTCATATTTTTCTATTTATGATTTTAATAAAATAATACTCATTATTAATATAATTTTTTTTTTTAAAATTGGACTCCTTCGTATTTTTAATAAATAATACTTATTTCTTTATATTTTTAATAAAATGTGATATTTTTATTTATGAAAAATATTTTTAAATTTTTTTAAATTTTTTTATTCAACTATTAAGATTTATTAAAGATAAGTGTGTGTGATTTACTAAAGATATAAACAATGTAAATATATATTTAAAAATTGTAGAAATTATGAATATCATTCTATTAAAAATATAAGGACAATAAATATTTATTTTAAAATAATTTTTATTTAAAATAATTTTATGAAGAGATAAGTATAATTTCTCTTAAAATTAATAAAAAATATATTTTATGAAGATTTATTATAACAAATACAATTCAGTTATCATAATAAGTGTGATGATGATAATTTTATAAATACGAAATATTTTATATTTTGATTAAAATTTAAATTAATATAGTAAATATTTACAATACCGATTATAATTTTAATTATCATAATAAATAACTTATTATGTTAATTTAAATTTTAACCTAGATAATATTTATTATCTTATATTAAATTTTAACCTTGATAAAAAATGTTTTATAGGATAAAAAAAAAAAACATAATTTTTTCACACTTTCACATTTCGTCTTCCTCACTGTAGCATACTGAAGAACTTCTTTCTCTTCCTCATAATGATGCACAGTAGAGTTCCTTTATCGCAATGGTGCTCTCACTTCTTCTCTACCACCTTTTCGCAATGATAAAGTAAGTTTCGTGAGTCTTCTTGTGTATTGGTTTGAATATATGAGGATAGGTTATGGGTGCTTGATGGCCATAAAAGCAGTATAGCTTGCGTAGGGTTTATGCATGTCATGTGGTTGTCGTGCAATGATATCAAGATATTATTCAGAATCTGTGTGAACACTTTGTAGCTTGTAATGTTCCAAGAAAGTTTGGTGTAGTAAGTGAAAGAGGTTGAGGATGGTGGAATGAGGCGATGGTGACATTGTTGATATGGGAGAGCTCATAGCAAGGTGACATGGAAGAAAGAGTTTGTCAACTTTGACAAAGGTTTTGAGACCTACAATTTCTTTTATGTGTTCAAATACTTATTTAGAGACTTATACACAGAGTTATTAAGGGTTATGAACATGTTTAGGTAAGTTTCATGTCATTTTTTTAATGTTAGACTCACACTATTTATATAATTAAAAATCTTATAACTAGACGAATTACTCCTATAAATTTTATTAAAGAGATGGTTCGGTTTCACATATTTATTTTTTTAAAAAAATTAATTTTAAATTTTTTATAAGATGATTTAAGAATATATCAAATTGTCTAAACGATTAAATACAAAGAAATATGGAACAATCCAATGAGTTACAAGATAAACTATCAATAATCTTATAATCAATGTCCAACGAGCATAATACCATGCAATAGAATAGTCACTCAATAAAGTATGATTGTTTAATGCTTCACCAATATCAAAGAATACACTAACAAATGCAAAATTCAACCAATTTATTTCATGAATATGCAAAAAGTAAGAACAAGCAAGGAAAAGAAGGAAAAGAAGTATATGTCACTATTCATATATCTGTCATATATTTATTATATTGTTGAATATTGGCAAACTTGATTATTAAAGTATTTTACAGGCACCCACCCCTTGTGGAAATTAGGAAGGATCTTATTGAGAGAAGGAATATAGAAAAAGGTTGGTTTTGAAGAGGCACTTTTGTCCCAATAAGAACATTTAGCATTCACTATGGGACTCACTCAAGCTAATCAAAATTATGATTCTTACGATAAATATAACAAGTTAAGAAGGGTCACAAGTTATTATGGATAGAGGAAGAAATGTCATTGTTAGCATAGTTGAAAAGAAAGCTAGATGATTTTAAAAAGAAAAGTACAAAAAGATTAATGTGATTAATGTGTTGAGATAGGAAAAAATGTGAAGATGAAAAGAGAATAGGAGGAAAAAGAAGTTGCCTCGTCTCACATTGAAATGCCAACAAATTCTCAACCATCAATGCACCCACTTCCTTCGAGTGATCAATAGGGAGGTAGCAAAAAAATTGGCACGTATTGCACAATGATCTTGACGTTACAACATCCTTGGATAGATGGAATAATGGAAACTCTATTACTCGTTGCATGGAAGAATCTTACTACGGACTAATATGTTGGTACAACGGATCCCGATGAACATATAGATATACATGTCATGTAGATAAGCTTGTACATGATGGATGATGTGAGGTTTTGCAAAGTTTTCCTGACTTCCTTAAAGGGGGCAATTGATTAAAACACTGTCACATGCGATTTTCAAATATCTTTAAGTTCCCCCTAATGTGATAGGGAAACAACCTCAAAGTATCAATTTAAAGAGCAGTGAAGGAAGACTTCAAATCAATGCGAAATGTATGTTGTTTATGTACAAATGCAATGCAAATTTGAGGGTTTTGAATTTAGGAATGAAAATGAATTATGCTATGTAATTTGAATGTTGAAATGCTACTCTTGAAACAATAAAGCAATATAGTTCAAATGAATGACTACACAAAATTTAAATGAAGTGAAATGAATGTAGTACTTGGACTTATTAGCTTTTATGTGATGCTGATTTAAAATGGAAGTTGTATGCAAAATGATTCCTAATTGGCTGACTTGAAATTTTAGTAAAATCTATAAAGGATTGAATGGATGAATAAAAATGCAGAATAAAAAGCAAAAGAACTAAGACATTAAACTGAATGTTACTTGTAAAACAATGAACCAATGCAGAATTATTTGATTATGCAATGAATTGTGATTTGAATGCAATGTGAATGATGTAACGTAGTATAGAATTCAAAAGAATTGTGTAGAATGAATTTGGAATTGTTAGAATTGGAATGCAGCAGAATTAAAAATGAAAATGACTGAAAATGTAGTCTAATACAAAATTGTTTACTGGTATTGAAATGCAGAAAGTACTAAAACAAGAACAAGAATGACCAAAACAAGAACACTCAAGTAAAACTAGAAATCTTCAAAGTACAAACTAAAAACAACAAACTTTACAGAATTTATATTGCATTAAAATAGTAAAGTAAAATCGAAAGTCTATGAATTCAGAGTTGTTGTGATGATGCTGGATTAAATTGCTATTTTATTGCCTTAAAGTGAAAGTCAATCGACTCAACACAGCATAAATCACACTATTGAAAGACCTCCTAGTGCACACAATCAAGCTTAACCAAGAAGTGAGTGAAAATTAGCAACACAACACCAAAGTAATACTAAGGAATTCTTCAACAACAATTTAGATTCAAAGAAACTACAAGAAAGCTTTTAAAGTGCAAAATGTTGAGAACTACAAGAAGTAAAATGTGAACTAAGGTGTTGTAAATGAAATTGCATTCAATTGAAAACTAATATCACTCTTGACCAAAACCAAACCTTAAACTCAAACACAAAGCTTTAGACATATTTGATTATCATTTTCCCTTCTATTCAAGAAACTCAATTAATCATCAAGAATCTTGCAAAATCAATGTGCATTCGAAAGACATTCAAAATATCCTTGTTTTAACCTTGATCAAGAAGCAAAGTTCGAGGTAAACTAAAGAAGAGGAACAAAACCAAACATTGAAAACTTGCGCTCAAGGGAGAGTTGATTTTCGAACCAACAAGTGAAAACTAAAACGCGAATTGAACTAAAAACAAAGCAAGGAAAGATTGAGAGAAAGAAAGAGAACACACGGAACGAAGAAGAAAGATTTCCATTACAAGATGAATGTAAGAACAATGTAAGAAAGCTAAGAACACAAACTAACTGAATTAACTAACTCTCTATTGCCATGTGTTGTAAGAAAATGCGTGAATTGAATTGTATTCTTTGTCAACTCTACGTAATTACATTGCCTAATAACTTATTTATATTACAAAAGTCCTTTGCCTAATGGATGAGTGATATAACTTGATTTTTACTTGTAAATAAGTGCTAAAATAGGTTCACACATGTTTATAATGTCTTAAATTAACTTAATTAAGCAAGAAATAGATTTTTAGAAATTTATAGACTAAGATTAAAAATTGTATAAATACAGTATTTATATAGTATAATTTTCTGTTGTACAACCAGACATATGTCCACTATTTTATTTGTATCTTTGTCTACAAGCATCCAAAAATCATTATTCTTATTGCATTGGAAACTTAACTCATCAAGCTTCCGAAGGGAAGTTGAATCACTCAATTTGGACGAGAATTAAATTTTTGGCTTATGATTAAAGTTGAGCTTACAGTAGTTGTAGTGCTGGAGTGGATTCCCTCAAGTTATGAGTTGTCTCAAGTAGTATAAGACTCATCCATTAAATGTAACACTTCTGTAATATAAATATATCATTAAGCATTGTAATTAGTCATACTTGGCATAGAGAACATTGTAATCAAGAGCTTAAACTACCAACACATGGCTTTCCATAAGTTAGTTAAATCGGTTAGAGTTTCTTCATGTATTCTTGTATTTTACCTTCAATGCATCTCTTCGTGTTCTTGTGTTCTCGTGCCTCTTTTCACTTTTCTTTCATTTTTTTCTAGTTTTATTCATGGTTTAATCTTTACTTTTAAATCTAAAATTCATGTTGGAAGTTCCATTGGTTCACAATACTTAGAGTTAATTTCTCTCTTTGGTTTACTTTGTACTTTGCTTCTTGATTAAGAGTGAAAGAAAAGTTGTGATATATCACACTGTTTGAATGTTTACTTAATTGTTTCAATTGAGTTTTTGAATAGACAGATGATTGATAACTAAGATTGTCTTGAGCCTTGTAACTTTCCTTCATAAGTTTCGGGTTTTGCACGTTAGAATTCTGCTTTTCTATTTTCAGTATCAATTTCATGTTTGTTTGAGTTTTAATTAGATAATTCAGTATTTCTTTGGAGGTTCTATGAATTAGAATCAGTGGGGAAGGATTCCTTGGTTTCCTCTTAAGAGTACAAGACACTTAAATGTCTTTTAAGTGAGTGTGGTGTAGGGAAACTTACATAATACACTCTGGCTTTGCACTTTGAAGTTGATCCAACACCTTTAAATCAATTCTGATTCACAGGATTCCAATTAGGTTGTTAGTTTGATTTAAATCCATTGTTGTAGTTAGTTTTAATTCCATTGCACTTTACAATTTAGTTCTGTAGTAGCTTTATTTTCATTGTTCTTTAATTCATTTTTATAGTTTTTCAGATTTGCATAGTTCTTGTTCTTCCTTTGGTATTGTTCTTCTTTTGGTTAAGTTTTCCATATTACAATTGTCATTTCAGTTTAGTTTGCTTTGCTTTATAATTTTGCATTCTAGTATAGTATTTCGATTTAAGGTTAAACTTAATTCAATTTTCCATTCATAGTTGTAATTGCATTCAACATAGTTCTCAATTCAACTTTAATTCATGATTCATAGATATAGGCATCATTCTGCATTTCTCTTTTAATTCTAGATTGCATCCTTACACTTTGTTTCTAGATTTTCTTAGCTTTAGCCAATTTTACAATTATCTTCTATTCTACATTGCAATTTAGATTTATGAAATCAAACCCCTCCCCCCAAATCTTGCATCGAAACAAATAAAGATATATTTGCACTGCATTTATTCATCCCTTCATGTAATTCATCAAGCCTATACACTACATTCTTATTCCAAGCACATTATATCTCATCTGCATAATTCATACTCATTTCCACTTGAGAAAGATAAACCAAAACATTACAATACTATATTCATTCTTACATTCATAGCATTCAGTCACTACTTCAAACTAGAAAATAGAAAATACAATCCTGCATATCTATTCTTAATTACTCATTCTTATCCATCCACTTACCCGATCCACTACCATCCATTTTGAAGAAAATTAAAACAATAGCCATTACACTCATTCATTCATTCCATTTCCCATCTAAAAGTTAGAATCATCATTTCATTAACATTCATTCTGTTCTTGACTCACTAATTCATATTGACCAATTCACTCTGAGTCCATTTCACTGTTGCATTTAATCTAAAAATTGAAATAGGTCATTTTAAATTCATCTCTCACTTCCAAAATAAAAGTTCAGTATCATTTGGATATTCATAGTATTCATTCATCCTCTCTGCAACATAATATTTTATTTTCCATCAACTCAGATTCTACTTCTGCATAATTATTATAATAATTGATTCCTCTAATTATTTGACTAATTATCTTACATTAATCTAAAGCCTATCTCAACAAATATATTTAAATCTATTCCTAACAATTAAATATATAGGATGTTTTAATTCAAATCAAATTTAAGATTTATTTCCTAATAAAACCTTAAATTGTAAATCAATTGAGTTATCGTTCCCAATATCTCCAAAGCATTAAGAGTAGAAATAAAACATTAACATTGAAATAAGAAAAAAATAATAGAAGAGTTATATAGAAGAATTTGATAAATTACATTTAATTCCAATACCGAGAAAATTAGCTACTCATAATCATGAGTAACTTTGGCACAAGAATAGATGATGGCGGTGAAGAATAAATCGTGGAATCGTCTTCTCAGTTGATCTCAGATATTCTCCCTCACTTTCTTGATGTTATTTCTCTCTCTAAAATCACCACCAAAATTTGTGTGTTTTTGCTTCATTCCTAAGCTCTTCTTTTATAAATAAAAATTAGATTAAATCTTCCTTTGGCTTTGGATCTTGAAGAAAAATAGAAAAACTTTTTCTGTTACCAAATATTTTCGATATTTTTCAATATTTTTCAATATTTTTCTTTTTGTTTCTGATAACTGTGATGTAACTATGATTTTGCTTAATTAAAAATGCTAATAAAGGTTCCAAGGTGTTCTTAGGATATTAATTTAACATAATTAAACATAAAATATATTTTTAAAAGCTTGGAAGACAAAACCAAAATGCATATAAATACAATATTTTTATGTATTAGCAGACTGAGTCAGGTGTACTGTTTTATTTATACCTTTTGCTACAGACCTCTAAAAATCATGATTTCGGTGGGGTTGGAGAATAGATTACACCAGCTTTCCCCAGGAGGTCAAATTATTCAAAAAGAATTTAAAATGGATTTTTACCACTAGATCAAAGAGCACTGATATGCAGTTGACACGGTCAATGAAGTATCCTCAAGTTTTGGGCCTCTAGGACCCCCAAGATCTTCAAAAATGTCAATTTCGATGACATTAGAAAGAAAACTCAATAAGCTTTTCATAGAAAGTTGAACCGCACGAATTGGAGAAGAAATGGATTTTTAGCACGTAACTGAAGTTCACTAACATGTATCTTACTCAAGTGACAAGTGCCTCTCAAGTTATGGGCCCTCTACGGTTCTCCAAGGCCCCTAAATTCATTGTAACATTCCTGTAGTATATATAGATGATTAACTAAAGTAATAGATGAGAATTGGCATTCAGAGCATTTAGTTTCAACGTTTGATATTTTAAGCACATGACTACAACTAATCCAGTTATTTCGGTTAGTTCTTTCCTTTGTACCTTCAAGTTTCATCTTCAATGAAAGTTCTAACTCTTTGTTCTTCTTCACTCGAATGCCTCTTCTCAATGTTTCTTTACATTATTTTTACTATTTTCATGCTTTAGATAGATTTCAATTCGAACAAAATTCAATGAAGAAACTACTTGTCACACAATGTTTGAAATCAACTTTTTTCCTTGGTTTACTTTGAGATAGCTTCTCGGTTGAGAGTGAAGGCAAAACAGTGAATCTTTCATGTTCTTGAATGGATTCTTGGTTGGTTAATCAAGTTTTCAAGTGGAGAAAAGCTTTGATATTCAAGATTGGCTAGAACTTAGGATCTTGTTCTTTGTTTTGAGTTTTGTTCTTTAATTTCCTTGCAATTTAAATTTCAGCATTGAGTTCTTTTAATTCTTGCAAGTTTAATTCAGTATAGTGTAGTTGTAAGACTGTTTTGTGGTTCCTAATTGGTGAGGAAAGGTTTCTTGACGTTTTTCTAAAGGCTTGAGACACTTGGATGTCTTTCGAGTGTTTAATTGGGAACACTCTAGTTTCTTGACTTTGGAAGAAACTAGCACTTTCAATCTGATTGGGAGTTGTAAAACTCTCTTATAGGTAGTTTTAATCGATTTCCTTTAATGCTTTAATCTGTAGTTGATGTAATTGTAGTATTAGTTCTGCATGATCTAGGAATAGAATTACTTGAAACCGAGTAGTTTAGTTTTCCAGAAATTTTCACTGTTCATGTTCTTGTTTTGGTCTTTGTTTTTCCAAAATCTTAGAGTACGAATAATATTTGAATTCAATTCATTTGTAGTGCATTTACTTTCTGTATTTCATTTAGTTTTAATCATTCCAAAACCCCCTTTATTTTACTTCAATTTTCGGTTCTGCAAATCTGTTACATTTGATATTTCCACTGCATCTATCATTCATTCATACTCATAATAATTTGTTTTCTTTTGTATCACAGTTTCATGCATTAACATTCCATTGTTTCTTCATTCATCATATTTTACTCTTCTGTTTACAAATTTAAGTTCTACATTATTCATAGAAATACCACTGCATCATAAATTCATTCATACATCCAGATCCATCTATTATGCATCATTCAATATCTGGATTAAATCATAAATCAATTCAACCATTTGTCATCCATCATACCATATAATTAGTGAACATTTTAGCTTTATAATAGTAACATTCAATCATTCATTACATAACATAGTCAGAATTGTTCTTTAAATTCCTGCATTATAAATAATCTGTTTTCATATTTCATTTCATTTCAAAACAAAATTCAGAAACATAAACATTGCATCATCATATTAAAATAGTATCAATCATACATCATAAGTCATTATATTATATTCATTTCCCCACATCTAACTTGATCATTGCCTAATCATTTTCACTACTCCTTGGATTCAACAATCTTGGTTCCTTATACTACATTTTGGAGAATCTATTATTTGAAAAAAAGAGATTAAAATGGCTAAACAAATCTCTTAAATCAAACTACTCCTGCAAAAAGATAAACACAAAATTTCTTCTTTTTGGGAGATTATTATTGCTTTAATTAAGATAAAATTGATAATTAAGTGGTAAATATATAGTATATTTTACTAATATTTTCCACTTAACACCACAGTTCTTACAATATGTTATTGGGACGGTAATCTCTTAAAAACTTGGAGCAATTGTGTCAATACCCCATTTTGTGATGAATTTCCTATTCGTAACTAGTTTTGTCATTATTGTGCATGGAGATAAAAAAATAGCTTGTGAATGTTATATGGTATACTTAAAGATTGTGCCGAATAGTGAAGAAGATGAAAATAGGTAAAAAAATTTGAAAAAAAAGGAAAAATGGTGGTAATGGCTAGTTTGGATCCGAGAATAAACAATGATACGAGGGTCCAACCTCAAGAAGAAACATGTGCAATGAGGATAAATATACATATCTTGGCTCAACTTTACAAGAGGTAAAAAGGTTGTTAATTCAACAAACATTGATTAAGAATTTTGATTGACCCAAGGGTGATGATACATAAATTATTAGTTTATAGAAGAGGCAAGGTCAATCTCTCAAAAGAGGAGGAAAATGGGGAAGAAAGGAGGAAAACAGTACAAGAAAAGGTAGCAAAAGTTTTAGAAGTAGGGTTCATCCACAAAGCATAGTATATGACATGAAACTTGTTAAGAAGCCAAGTGGTAAACGCGAATGTGTACTAATTACATCAGCTTGAACAAAGCATGACCAAAGGATGCATACCCACTACCTAACATTGACCAACTAGTTGACGGAGCAACACAACATAAAATGTTAAGCTTCTTATATGCATATTCTAGATATAATCAAATACAAATGCATCCTAACAATGCCCCAAAGATAACCAATTTTTATTACGAGGTGATGCTCTTCTAGTTGAAAAATGTAGGGGCTAAGTACCAAAAATGGAAGGCATATGTTGATGGTATGGTTGTGAAATCATACTTTGTGACTTAGAAGAGATCTTTGTAATATTGAGAAGGTTTAACATGCAAATCAACCTAGAAAAATGTGTATTTAGAGTGCATGATGGAAAATTTTTAGACTTCATATTGAGGCACAAGCTTTGATAGGAATGAGAAGTCCTAAGAATGTCAAAGAGATTCAAATGTTAGTTGGTCGATTAACATCATCGTCAAGATTTGTGCCTAAGATGGTAGAGAAAAGACATCCCATAATATGATTGACCAAGAAAACTCAATCTTTCAAATGGGATAAGAAGTGTGAGCAAATATTTGAAGAAATAAAAAAGTTCTTATTAACCCCACCAATCTTGTAAGATCCCAAGTATGGTAAATAACTTGTTTTGTATTTATCAATCTTAGAAAATTTTGTAAGCTCATTGTTAATACAAGAAGAAAATGGTTAGTAAAGACCGGTGTATCCCATAATATGATTGCTCAAGAAAACTCAATCTTTCAAATGGGATAAGAAGTGTGAGGAAATATTCGAAGAAATAAAAAAGTTCTTATCAACCCCACCAATCTTGTAAGATCCCAAGTATGGTAAATAACTTGTTTTGTATTTATCAATCTTAAAAAATTTTGTAAGCTCATTGTTAATACAAGAAGAAAATGGTCAGTAGAGATCGGTGTATCATGTCAACTAGGTACTATAAGATATTGAAACTTGATACCAACTCCTTGAAAAGGTAGCATTAGCATTGGTCATGGAAGCTCAAAGATTACGACAATGTTTCCAAAGTCACAAGATAGTGGTTAGAATGAACTACCCTATTGCAAAACTTCTTAGTAAACCTAAACTATCCAAATGCATGATATCTTAGATAATTGAGTTGTTTGAGTTTGATATTTTGTAAGAAAAAAAGGGACCAATAAAAGCACAATACTTAGTGAATTATGTAGGAGAGGTATAGGATGAGCAAGCCTTGAGAGATAAACGGTTGAAGCCTTTTGTAGATGGATCCTCAAATAAAAAGGGGTTCAAAGTTGAATTGTTTTATAAGGACTAGAAGAAGTAGTGATAGAACAATCTCTGGTATTTAAATTCTAGACCTCCAATAACCATGTTGAGTACGAAGTTATGAAAGTTGGTTTAGTCTTGGCAAAAGAAATGGGAGCCTAAAAGGTGTATTGTAAAATTGATTCCCAACTCCTAGCTAGACACTTATCAGGTGAATTCTAAGTAGAAGACCCGTTGTTTCTAAAGTATTATGATTTTACACTTAGAGAGTTAATAGAGTTTTAGGAGATACAAATCACACATATCTAGAGAGAAAACAATAGTCCAACTGACTTACTATCTAAGTTAGTTAGTGCAAGGGGTAAAACGAAGCACCAAATAGTCATCCAACACACTCTTAACAATCCATCATTTCTCTTCAATGAATACCTCCAAATTGAAATATGCTCAAATTGGATAACCCCATACTATTAATATTTCACCAATAGTGTAATGAACCCAAAATATACCTATTTTATATCTATAACAGAATAATAGTCTATTAATATATTATTAATAATTTTAAAATATTATAAAAGATAAACGTCCAAACACATAAAATATTCATTTTATTTAGATAAATTTTATCATTTGAAAATAAAAAGTCTTTACAAATATCTTAACAAAATTTATTCTCCTGTGAATAAGACTTGAAGATACTCCTTTGAGTAACAAAATATCATAACTTTTAGTTACCTTCTTATGTCAAAATACGATGATTGTAATATAAAAAAAATAATTTGGTTGTTGATTTTCTTGATATTTCCAACAGACATAATCTCTTATTTTTTAGTTCCAATTTACTTTTAATTGATGCTACGTATTTTGTTTGTTAGTTAAAATAGTTAATATCGTTAGTTAGTTCAATTTGTTGTTCCATTTTTAGTTAGTTAATTCAGGTACAACTGTGTCAATTCATTCTTCCATTGCATTGGTGTTTTGTTAATCAATTATTTTTTTGTATTTTCTTGTGTCACTTGTCATTATATTTCTATTGCAATAAATTCAGTTACTACATTTCATTTATAGTTCTAATTTTCTTCCTTTGAATGCTTGAATAAAAAATCCCCTATATTAAATTGTAAAAGGAAGAACCATGAAGCACAAATCCCCCTATATGATGTGTTCGTTGGATTAAAACCTAGGTTGTCCCTATGCTGCATTATTTTGGGGGAAACTTGGTATTTTTCTTACACCTATAGGGATGGCGTGTTTGACATTGATTTTAGGGAAATGCTTTTTTTTTTCTTATTAGTATTTTCATGTTTAGCCAATCTGGTTAGCTCTAACTCATGTTTTTTAAGTTTTCTAAAATACTAAAGTAATGCTCATGGAAGATAGATATCTAGACTTAGAAATTACAGTAACTTGGGTTGCCATGATGTGCCCACTTCATAATTTTCACATTTAATTTTCCTTTCACAAATACCTTTTGTATACATCTTGGATAGATTCACCTTGTTACATGCAAAATAACTCATACTCTTATATTAAGGTATCTTTTCTTGTTATTTTTATATCAGTTAGACCTTCATGAGTGACTTTAAGTATGTGTCAAATCTCCTTTGCATTGTTGAATTGAGATACTCTAAAGAATTCATCAAGACTTAATGCAAATGTAAGAATACTTTTTTTTTCTTATAATCATATTGGACTCTTTTGTTTTTCAAATTAGTTGAGTCCATGACTATTCAATCTACTTACCATCTATAGTTTTCATGATTGGTACGTGTACTGAAATAACCCAACTTCATCAAATCTAATAACTTGGGCCCAATAAGTTATTTCCCACAAGATAAGCATATTAGTTAATATTGCATCTGCTAGAATATCTACAAGATATAAGATATCTACGACATATAAGATATATCAGTTGAGATACGGTAATATGTTACTAATTTGTTACAAAAATCTTACTGTAAATAAGTGGTACCTATCAGGTATGCTCTGACCACTCTCACTCTTAACCTAATTCTAAACCCTATTTATACTCTTTACTGACTTGAGCGTTGGAGTGTAATTGCAGGTACCCACCCTACGCAGTCCTGAAGGAGTCGGGAACAGACCGAGAACGATCGAGAAGGAGAGGAAGAGAAGCAACAATGAAGGTACTCGGTCCTTGTAAGTACAGTACGTATGGGCCATTTCACCACAATGTCTCAAACACCTCTATTTACAAATTCAAAGAAAATCTTCATCCTAACTTTCCAAAAAAGATAATTCACTTTAGAGAACATAAGAGGTCTATTAATGAAAGCAAACTTCAATATCTTTCAAGAACTTGCCCGTGATACCAATTGAATAGCTTGAAGAAACAAGAGGGAATGAATTAATTCTTGTACTTTTTCAAAGATTAAAGAATTATCAACCATAATTCAAACCAATTCCATAAAACAAGATAATATGATTAAGTTTTTAACAAGTAGAAACAATTCAAGCATAAGATTTATATTGATTCACTTAAAGAGCTACATCTATCTAGTTAGTCTAACCATACTTTTTAGACTTCTCCACTATGTATCAAGAGTTTACAACCCTACTTTTCAAACTATTAATACAAGAAATCAATACACCAAATCTTGCATCCCATAAGATCAAACACTCAAGTAACACCCTATCATAAGAGTTATGCTTAGTCACCTTGATCAAGTACATTACAAATAAAAAGAAAATTGAGAAAAAGATATAGAACTTGATCAACCTATCTGGTTTTCAATGTAAAAAACAATAACAAGGTTGATCTAAGATCAAGAACTAATTTCTAATCTAAACAGAATAAATAACTTTTTTGGAATTTTACAATAGAAGTGCACCTCTATTCTAGCTTAATTTCTCTTTAAAAATAGTAGAATATTATTTGTAAACAGTATGAATGATTTCTTATAGGAGTTAGAATAAATTTATATCCATCACTACTATTTTAGAATAAGTTTTAATCAATTAAATCAATAAAAAATGAAAATTGATGTAAAATCAACTTGTTAATTTAATTTTTTAATCTATTAAAATTACTCAATCTAATATTATTAAATATTTTTAATTGATTAAAAATGTGAATTAATAAATTAATATAGAGAGACCTTTTTTAAGAAATTACTCTTAAATAAAATCAATAGATAAAATAAGACTTTTAATATGTTAAAAGATTATGAAAAATATTCTTTTTCTTTTAATGAACTTTTTAATTAGATAACAAAACTCTTTTAAATCAATTAAAACAATTCAATAAACACATTTACAAATCCATAACTCAAACACCTTAAGATCAATCCAAACACATATATTAACTTTCTCCAATTAACTTGAGTTATGATCACTTCAATTCAATAAGTTCGAATTATCAAATCGGCAATGTAGTTGCTTTGTTATCAACATGTTTTATCATATGATTTGCGGGGACCTACAACTATCTACTTATCATAAGACCTATATAGTTTAATAGTGATTTGTGGGTAGTATATGGGTCCTATGATATCATGAATAATGAGAAGATGTGATTACAATATATATATATATATATATTAATGCTAATTATGTTTAAAATATACAACTATAATTGTTTAAAACTTGAAGAAAATGCATGTTGTAAGTTATGTTAGATTATATCGAGTGTTTTGATTGATTGTTAGTGGTGGGGAGTACATTCATCCCTTACAACCATTTTTTTTTAGAAATTAAAAATGTAAAAAAGATTAAGAAGTATTTCTAGAATTAAAGAGAGAAGGTTATGAAAATGTTTGGTTTCATTTTTATCATACCCTAAAACTTTTGTTAAGAGAGAACTTACTCATATAAAATTTAATTTATTCTAAGAATATAAATATTTAATTAAGTCTAAATTTATTTTGATGATTACTATATCATATTTTATAAAATAAGTTATAAATTTTTTATTATTTTAAAAAAATTATATATCAATAATATTATATATATATATATATAACATGTACATTATTTAATTTTAATAAATAATTTTAATTTCTTTTAAAATTATAATTTATAATGAATGATCTAAGATTTATTTTTATGAAATCTCGGTATCCAGCTATAGAAACAAATAGGAACTGAAACTTTTATATATATAAAGAAAGTTTAAAATTTTTTGTTTTGTTGTTAATTTAATTTTTTTTAGATGATAGGTGTTTAGATTCAAATTTCTTTTTATATTATTTAAATACAACATAAAACTTTTTCAAATGAATCAAATGTCAAAATATCAAGACAAAGTAAACATATTATAATATCACACAATATTTGTAGAAAAGTTTAATATTATTCTTCAGCAACCTTCCTTTTTTAAATAGGTAACAGAGAATATCTTTTACATTAATATGACAGATTCTTGAAAATATACAATTAAGAGAAGGATTACAGGAAATTTGCTGTTACAATAATAATTATTAAAGATTCCTAACAGCTAATTTATAAAAGATAATAAAATATATTTATGTCTATTAACATCAATATGTATTATTTATTTTAATAAATTAATTTGAAATATTTTCAAAAATAAATAATTTAGTTATACGATGGAAAATAATATTAGAACTCTCCAATGAAGATTAAAATATTAAAATGCAAGCAAGTTGGTGTCTAAACACAAATCTTTTATCAATCACTTCTAGTTGAAGTATTTTATGGTAACAATCAACTAAGAATGTGAGATTCACTGTTCTTGTTTTTCTTATTATATCCTACCTCTAACTGCGTTCCGGAGAATAATGTCTATTATTTCAAAACCTAATCGCGTTTGAATATTTAAACAAGTTCAAAGATTCTTTTCTTCGATTCAAATTAGATAAGAGAATTTTTGTCAGTTAGAGAAACAAAAGAAATTTTTGTCGGAGACCATTATGATTAGAAAACAAATAATCCCGTTCTTAAGAAAAAGACACGGCATATTACGTATACTTTTTTAATGTTATTTTTATGATAAAATATATTTTTAAATATATATATATATATATATTACCATATATGTCCTATTTTGGTCGAAATACCTCTAACTCAGGTATTAAAAGAAGATCTCACAATATCCGGATCGAATCTTCCAAAATGAATACTCATCCCGAATTCTTGATAAGATACAACTAATTTTAGAAAATCTCACAACATAGGCCTAAATTATCATAATAGAATATTCGTGTACAATTTCAAAAAGAAAACATATGATCACAATGAATCTTATACTTAGAGTTCACCAAAGATAATTTTGTATTATTCTATATTATAAATATATATAACACACTCTCAACCTAATTCTAGACCCTGTCTATATTGTATACTAACTTGAACATCGGAATGTAAATACAAATATTTCCTATACGGTTCTAAAAAAAGTAGAAGCAGACTCCTACGCAGTTCTAAAGGAGTCAGGAACATACAGAAAAAAAAACTAAGAATAAGCTGGAAAAAAAATCGAAAAGAAATAACAACGAAGATACTCTATCCTTATAAAAATATATATATATATATATATATAATTTAATCATAGTCTTTAGAATTAATTAATTAATTTTCTTTAAAAACTTAAATTTTTTTAAATAGTCTTTGTCACTACTTAAGAAAAACATAATACATAATCTAACTTCTGACAACTCTTGTGAGTGATTAGGTCAGCATGAAATTCCTTCACATATGAAAATTAATTCTATCACTATCCTAATCTCATGTAAGACCAGTAGAAATTTGCTTACAGAATATTTACTGCAAAAGATTTTAATTTCGATATTTTATATTGAAATTCTTTCCAATAAATATTAATTAATTCACTGTGGATCTAGGTTACTCCAAACTGCAGTCTCCATCATGGTAGTTACATGATGTATTGGAATTGGAAATGGGAATCGATTAATGAAATCCATATCGAGTGATTTACGTAAGAATATATTTTATTATTAAAAATTCAATAGAAAATACCTAAATATTTTAATCACGTAATAGTGGTGGAGCCTGGCAAGGGAATAGGAAGGAAGAAATCAAAACTAGCTCAATTATTAAAATAAAAATAAAATATATTTTTAATGTTTGAATAAGTGATATATTAAAATCAGTTTTATAAAGTTAAAAACATGTTTTTCTTAATTTAAGTTTCTAATGATGATAATAAATTAATAATGTGGTAGTTATGTGATATATTTGTTTATAGTTTTGTTTTAAGTAAAATATTTTTTTTGTGAAATGTTTCATTTATTAAAATAGTGCATATAATTTTTTATATCGATTTAAAATTTTTAAAATTTAAATTTTATTTTTTTAATTTTTAATATTATTAATATATTGATTATTTTGTGAACAAAAATTTAATTTAAAATAAATAAAAATCTAATAGAGATTGTGTTAAATTTAATTTATATAAAATATTTTTCACGCACCAATGATTTATGATAGTAGAAAAGTAATTTGTTTTCTTTTTAAATATGCAATTATAATACTATAAGAATATAAAATCTTAAAATTTTTAATACAGCTTGATATAATGATAATGATATTCTACATTTTCACTTCATTATCATTTCCAACTTTTTTTTATTTTTATAAAATTAAATAATTTAACAAATTATATTTATATTTGGTAAGGATTAAATTTGTAACTAGTTACTCTTACTTTTTTTTAACTAAAAATGTAATTACATTAGTAAAGACAATTAATTAAACTTAAATATAATAAAAATAAATTCATTACATCATCACAATAATTTACACAAAGATCAAGTATTCTTTAAATATAATTAGTATCTATAGACCAAATCTATCTGTAGCCTCATTTACATTAAAATACGATCATTACAAAATTCAACAAATATAACACAAAAAATAAATTAACAATTTTAACTAAAATTAAACATACTAAAATTTAAAATCACTTAAAAAATAATTATAATCCATCATTTAATCATACTCTAAACTATTAAACATATTAAAGTTTACACTCATATATAGATTATTATAACCAATCATCTAGTCATGCTCAAAACAATCAAACATACTAAAGTTTACATTCATATAGAAGCTATTACATCCGATTATCAATATCGCACTAAAATAATAAGATAAACTCTTCTGAAAAAACTATAGAAGATCTTTAATGTCTATTGAACTACAAACTAACTCTGTAAGTCTTTTCTACCTTCACTTACCCAGTATATTCCATATTGCTAACCACATTTTAGGGGAATTCTTATACACAATATCTAAGTATGATGACTCTTCACATAATGATAAGTGTAATAAAAACCTCCATCAACTTCTCATCACGTAGTACCTTTGTCTATATAAATAGGGTTATCATTAAAGTCTAGATATCCTATAACAACTTCTTGAGAATCCCATATGTACCCTACATTTTATACCAATTAGTATCCTTTGGTAACTACTTGTTTAATGCATGAAATATATCATAGATAAAGGTATCTCATCAGCACACAAATCATATATTTATCTCATCGACACACTATAAGGACTCGGGGAAAAATTAGTTTTAACGAGATGAGTAACTTTGATTAGTGAAGGATGTAGGGCCTCAATAAGTTTTGAAAGAATATATATGATGAGCCAAGACCCATCCCCTTCATTTATCCAAGGTCCCTCCTCTCTCTAGAACTCTCTTCTCTTTAGGTCCTTTGTCTTCTCTCTACCATTTCTCACCCATTCTTCCTCTTCTTCAAGAATCAAGACCACCATTGGAGAGCTCTTGAGTAGAGGAACCTTTCCACCAATTGGAAGCTTGTTCTAGGTAAGTATTGGATGCCAAAATCTGTTAGGTATCCAAGGAGGGGGTAACACCGGGGAGATTTTCAACAAATGGGAATAAACCACAGCTATATAAGTGAATACGACTCCACCTCTTACCTAAAACCTTAAGGCTACGAGTTTGTGTGTCTTTCTCCCTTATATACTATTCAACATTCCCATTTCTACCCAATGTGGGATTCCAACTCACCTTGTTCCACATTGGCATACACTCCCCCTCCAGCGGAAGCATCACGAGTTTCCGAGTAGTGAACAAGTTTACTTTTACTTGTACCACCGTCCATTGACGGCTTCGATACAAGGATCCACCTTAATTTAGGATGATCCCTTCACCTACTCCTCGTGGGCCGAAACAACCTGGCTCTGATACCACTGTTAGGTAACCAAGGAGGGGGGAACACCGGGGAGATTTTCAACAAATGGGAATAAACCACAGCTATATAAGTGAATACGACTCCACCTCTTACCCAAAACCTTAAGGCTACGAGTTTGTGTGTCTTTCTCCCTTATATACTATTCAACATTCCCATTTCTACCCAATGTGGGATTTCAACTCACCTTGAACTCCAACAAAATCTTCCCTTTTCTCTAGGGTTTGGACGTTTAGTAGGGGTTTTCTCTTCTCTATGTTTGGGTCGGTTAGGGATTAGTAACCATGTGTTTAAACTCGTGATTTAGGTGCTTGAAGGGCTAGTTGGAACCAAGGTCATAGATCTGGGCTTTGAACAAGGTAAGGGAAGTTAGAGATCTAGTCATTTTTGTGAAATCTGTGGTTGTATGTTCAAAATACATATTCTATGTTGCTTTTGTTGTGTTTAAATGTGTCTGAATGCTTGATTGATGTTGGATTTGCATTTTTGCAGTTCTGCAAAACCTCTGTTCTGCATAATTCGCTCAGCGCAGGGCTATTGTGTTGAGCGGATTTGTTCTAGGGGCTCTTGGGTTTGAATTCGCTAAACGAAGGGCTCGGCATTGAGTGGATAATGTGCTCAGAAAAAAAGAAATCCGCTAAGTGAATTTTTTCTGACTATTTTGCCTTGATTGACTTCAAATGATGGAGAATATATATATATATATATATATATATATATGTATATGTATATGTGTGTGTGTGTGTGCGTGTGTGTGTAGAAGAAGACGATAGATGAAATTTAATTCATATATTTTTATATTCATTGTTTAAATTCTCTTTAATTGTTATTTTTTATTAAAAATCCTAAAAAGATTTTATTTTTAAAGTGATTATATAATTTATTAAATATTATGCAAATTCTTATGAATACGACACTCGATATATACTATAGTGATTCAGTCTACTTGTTGAATTCATACATTAAGAAAAGTTTTATCAAATTTTTGGCACCATTACCGGGAACTTGTGTGTCAATATTTAGTCATTTTATTAATTACTTTTTTTTAATTTTAAGTTTTATTTATTATAAACTAACCCTGAACAATAGTAGAATTAAGAAACAAAGAAGGGTGGAACACGTGTAGAGAGATTCATCTTCAATTTTTTCTCCTATTTTTGAAACTCAAACAATGTGGGCATATCAAGGAACAAACAATAATTACCAACAAACAAATACTCAAAGCAAAAGATTGTTGGATGATTATGTTCATCAACGAAGGGTGAGATATTTCTCTAGCATTGTTAGGCCAATTAGAGGAGTTGATTTAAAGCTCGCCTTACTCACTTTGATCACTGCAAATCAATCTCAACATATGATGTGTTGTGATTTTTGTGGAGGAGATCATCTAAACGGTTATTGTAGTATCACAGATCTTGAATTTACAAAAGAAATTTAGTACATCAATAACCAGAGACAAGACAACCATTATCAAAGATGGAAGCAACCTCAATGGCAGCAATTCCAATAATCCTACCAAAATCAGCAAGCTCAACAAAATGATGAGTTGTCTAAACTAGAAGATACTTTCATACAATTCATGCAAATGTCTATAAGCAATCAGAAAAATAGAGAGGCATCATTAAAGAAATTGTAAGTACAAGTTGGACAACTTACAAAACAAATAGTTGATCGAAAGGTAGACAATTTTTTAGCCAATACATAGGTCAATCCGATAGAACAATATAATGCAATCACTACAAGGAGTGATCTTGTTATTGGTGGAGAAATTTGTGAAAATTCTGAGAAGAAACAAGAGGTTGTTGAAGAAAAGAATGAGGAAGCTAAAAATGAAAAAGAATCTACAGAAAATCTAAGTGTAAAGAAAGAAGGAGTTGAGAAAAATAGGAGACTACTGAAAGAAGATACGATAGATAATGTAACGAACCAAAAAATATACCTATTTTGCTTCTATAATGGAATAAAAATAAACCAATATATTATTAATAATTTCTAAAATATCATAAAACATGAAATGTCCGAATACATAAAATATTCACTTTATTCAAATAAGGTTTATCACTTCAAAATAAAAAGTCTTTACAAAAACTTATAATAAATTGAAAGTTATAAAATTATTCATCAACACAAAATTTGATCTCCTTCAAGCAAAACTTGAAGCTACTATTTAGTTTTCACCTGCATTGTTATCTACTCCTGTATTAAGACACGATCATTGCAGTATCAACAAAACCACAAACACAAAAAAAAAAGGGTAAGCTAATGTAAACGAAACCAATAAAAATATATATATATATATATATATAACTCATAAATTCATCCTCACAATCATATATCTAAACAAATTCAGGTATTCAAACAAATATAGTCATACTCAATCACATACATCCATCTCACTCACTCATTCACATACACGTAATATTCTAGACAGACTCTTCCGAAAAATTATATGGAGTCCTTAATCTTAGAGGCTAACCCCTTTAAAATCTTTTTCACCTTAGGATTGTAATCCCTTAAGAGTCTTTTTCACCTCAGGATCCTCAGGATTACACGTCTATCCCTATTCTTAGGGTGATTCACACACACACCTATCAAAGAACTGATGGCTCCTCCCACCCAATGATAAGTGTAGTCGAATCCTCCATCGACCTCCACCACATGGTTCCCCTGTCTCTGTGACTAGAATACCATTGAAGTCTGGATACTTCCTTCAAAGACATCTAGAATTTCATATGTACACTAAAACTACACCAAATAGTACCTCATGATAACTATCTGGCTCACACACAACAACACATAATCCAATTCATAGTTCATCATAATTTCATAGACAGACTTCCATCTCAGGAACACAATCATCTCAAGTACATACTCATCTCATCTCATTGGCACCACTGTCATCACAAATTCATTAACTCCACTGTCATCTCAATCTCACTAGCACCACTGCATCACAAATTCATTGGCACCAATGCCATCACATATCCTTATGACCTCAGTCGTAATTCACAAAACACAATTCACATCATTATCACCAATCTCATTTCACAATACAATTCCAATCACAATACATCACCAAATCGCACATTACATAACTCAATAGTTTAATTATACAAAAAATATCTTATAACATTTTATCATATTTCACATATATATAATCTTTTAATAAAAATTAGAAAATGAATAATTATCCAAAAATAATAAACTTCTGCTCAAGGAAAAATACTTTCGAAAACATTTCACTCATCTTCGCAACATGACCTTTAATTACTAAAAAAATCATATCTTAAGTTTTACACATTATTTTCATGTGAAATAAAAACCATTGATTAGTTAACATCCAAGGCTAAAACTTTTATGAAGGAAACTTTCCCAAATTCGTAACAAAAACATTTCAAAAGGGGTTCGTAATTTCAAAGCGAATAAATTTTCTAACAGTTTGACATTTAATTACGAAAAAAAATCGTATCTTGAGATATACATATCCCTTTTACATGAAATAAAAGTCATGAGTTAGATAAAATCTAAACCTACAACTTTCATGAAGATCACTTTTTGAAATTCAAAATAAAACCAAACGAAAATAGGATCGCATTCTTAGGGCGAAACCCAACACACACTTTCACATCTAATAATCACATAATCATCCAATCAATCATAATTTATTTTTCTTAATTAACTTCCGTTACCTTTAAAGAATCTCAAAACAAAATACTATTAGGATAGAACTAATATACTCTTCATGCTCTTTCTCCTAGTGTTCTCGGATTTTTAAAAAGATAAGAATTGAAGAAGAATTCTTTGAAAGAATTGAGGAAAATTTGAGAGAAGTTTAGAGAGAAGGAAAATTAGTTTTTTTTTCTTCTAAAAATAAGAGTGAAAATGAGAGGATTAGGGTTAAATAGACTATTTATAATCTTTCCTCTTCCTAAGCAAGTAGGCTTAGGGTGTACCTAATATCGGGCCTTTACGGATAATCAAAAACTAAAGTTACATGTGCAGGATGACGAAGTAAATTTTGATGTCCACCAAGTCATAAAACTTTCATCCTAGTGAAAAAAGGGAGTGTCTCAAATTAAATATCATTGATGAATCCTTGGAGGCCAAAAAGGAAATTTTCATTTCAAAACTTTTAGCAAGAGCCTTGGTAAACTCTACTAAGAATCCTAAAAAGGAAAAAGAAAAAGAAAAATGTTTAGTAGAAGGACAATGGACGTACTTGGATAGTGAAGTCGAAAGAAGAACCACAAGAATGCACATTCCAAATATTTAGAAAAGACAACAAGCTACTGACGTTAAATGAGTGCTCTTGGGAGGTGACCTATGCATTTTTAGGTATTTTCGAATTTATTTTCTTTGAATTTTTATTTTATTTTATTTTATTTCTATTTAATTTTGTATTTGCATTAAACACTTGTCCTTATGTAATGTGTTGTATGGAATAAGCAATTACCAAATTTAAACATAAAAGAGTTTTCAATTTTAATCATGAAAGCCAAATGAGAGGGAAAATATAATTGTTCAACAATACATAATTCTAGGTTGTGGATGTATAAACATGAAAAGGGATTATTTTTAGAATTAAGAAATTAACTCAATTAAATAAGCAAATTGAGAGATATGTAGAAAGTCATAATTGAGAGTTATCATTTTATAATAGTAACCAATATTACTTGATTTTTTTTCTTTACATCGTTGGTTAAAAAGGACTTCAAAATGATAAAGATGTATCTTTTTTTAGAAAAGTCAAGGCCAAACAGTCAATTTAATTAATTTAATATCTTTTGAACTTTATTTGAGCCTATTTATTTATTTATTTGAAAAAAACCTTCAATAAAAAAAGAACTATATCAATTTGACCCTTATTTTGAAGGATTAAAGAATTATGAATGAAGTTGAATAAGTATAGATTGAATATATGAATTAGGACTAAAGTGTTGTAATTTCTCACATGATGAAAAAATCATGGTGTATAAAAAATATGGCATACAAAAAAATTGGCATAAAAGAGAGAGAGAGAGAGAGAGAGAAATTTCTAGCCAATAATGATAAAATTCTTTTGAGAAAAAAATTATTATTCAAAAAAAAAAGAAAAGAAAAATGAAGTTGAAAGTAAAAAATTGGGAAACAAAATAATTCATGAGTCTTAAATCCTTCAAAATATTCTGTTATCAATTTTTATTATTAACTTCAACCTCTTTACAAGTCTAAAAATACTTTTTGATTCAAGTCTTGATTAATAAGTGTGATCATTAAAGAGAAGATGAAAATTATTTTTGGATTACTTTATTTGAGTGATTAAATGAGAAAAACATCTACTTGTGAGATGAGTATTAGAAAGATTCTTCTTTAAGAAAAGTTAATGATTGATTCTTTTGTAATTTTTCTTTAATTGAAATGTACATTCACTTTATTTTCATTTGAAGTTGTGTGGAACTTTGATCCTTGAATTGGATTTATAAAAATATTTTTTTAAGTGCTTTATAAAGGTGATTATTACATACAACATAGCTCCTTAACATGGTTTTATTTTACTTAATTTGGGATAAGTAAGGTTTTAATTGGGAGATTTGTGATAAGTGGAAAATATTAGTAAAATACACCCTATATTAGCCACTTAATTATCAAATTTATCTTAATTAAAGCATTAATAACCTCCCCAAATGGAGAAATTTTGTTTTTCTTTTTCTTTTTTGCATGAGCAGTTACCAAAAATAGAAGAAAAATATAAAAAATATTTGATATCAAAATATTTTTTTTCTATTTTTCTTCGAAATTCAAGACCCAAAAGGAAGATTTAACCTAATTTTTATATATAAAAGGAGAGCTTATGAATGAAACAAAAACACACAAAACATTGGTAGTTATTTTAGAGAGAGAAATAACATTAAGGAAGTGAGGGAGAAGATTTGAGATCAATCGGGAAGACGATTCAATAATTTATTCCTCACCGCCATCATTCATTCTTGTGTCAAAGCTAATCATGACTATAAGTAGCTAATTTTCTTAGTATTGGAATTAAATGTAATTTATCAAATTATTTTGTATAACTCTTTTATTATTCTATCTTTTATTCAATGTTAATACTTTATTTTTGCTCATAACGCTTTGTGGATATTGAGAATGATAATTATTGATTTATGATTTAGGATTTTATTGAGAAATAAATTTTAAGTCTGAATTGAATTAAAATATATTATATACTTAATTGTTAGGAATAAATTTGAATTTATTGAGATATTCTTGGGATTAATGCAGGATAATTATTAAAATAATTAGAAGAATAAATTATTATAATAATTATTCTTAAAAATCATATGACAACGGATTACTTAGGGGGATAATAGTGAATTTCAATGACATTGATTAATGGGTAAAAATAAGTGAAGAAGTACAAAAGAAGGCGATACATAAAATTTAATTCCAATATGTTTATTTTCATTGTTTAAATTCTCTTTAATTTTTATATTTTTTTATTTTCTTTATTGAAAACCTTGAAAAGATTTTATTTTTAAAGTGATTATAGGATTTATTAAATATTATGCAATTTATATGGATACGACACTCGATATATACTATAGTGATTTACTTCACTTGCTCAATTCACACGTTAAAAAAAGTTTTATAACCAATAGAGAAGGTAAATCCAATTCATAAGTCATTAGATGGATATGTTCTAGTATGGTCCAATGAACTTAAGAGTTAGCTTCCTAGATTAGATAGTTCTCATGACCCTAGTCATAGGTGTGACCCTTAGAAACACATGCTTTCTTGCCCCAAACTCCAAGGGTAGTCTCTTTTGGTTTGAATAAGTTTTTTGCCTATTTTGTGAAGTCTTCATTCTCTATTTTGTATCAATTTAATCTTTTTTTTTTTGTGGTTTGTTGGAGTAATTTAGGTCCTATCAATACTCCCTCTTTGTCTTAGTACCAATAAAGAGAATTTCTACACTTCCTCCCACACAATGTCCTAACTAGGATTTCTATACTAGCATGGTAGCTATTGTTGTAGGTGAACTCCACCAAGATAAAACTTCATCCTAGCTACCCAAGTGGTCTAGTAAACAGACCCTCAACATATCCTCCAAGTTTGTATAGTTCTCTTAGACTGTCCTTCTGTTTGAGGATGATAAGCAAAGTTGAGCCTTAATCTAGTTTCTAAAGTCTCTTGTGGAGTTTGCTAATTACGAAAAGTGAACCTTGGATCTCTATTTAATACTATGCTTGAAAGCACTCCATAAAGCATCACCACTTCCTTGATGTAAAATTGAACCAATTTTTCCATAGAAATTCTCAAATTAATTAGCAAGAAGTGTGCTCTCATGCTCATTTTATCAACTATAATCCAAACTTAATCATGCTCTCTCACTAATCATGGAAAATGGGTAACAAAGTCCATGCTAATGCTATCCCACTTTCACTTAGAAATTTCTAGTTACTGCAACATCTTACCAAGTCTCTAATGCTCTACTTTTGCCTTTTGACAAGTCAAACACGTAGATACATGTTGAGCAACTTCTTTCCTCATGTTGGGTCACTAGAAGGACTCCTTCAAATCCTGATACATCTTAGTCATGCTTGGGTGTAGACTAAGTATACTCTTTTTCCCTCATCCAGAATCATCTTTTTCAACCCTTCATTAGCTAGCAAACAAATCCTATTCCAAAATCTCAATACACCATTTGATCCCAACACAAAGTCTTTAGCTTGCTCAATTCCCAATAACTTTATAATGCTCCTCAATTAAGATATAAGAGTTGTTTTTCTTTTATCATTCCAAGGAATTCATTGGTTATGGTTAACATACCACAACTAATATGATTAAAAGAGAACTTCACATGCAGATTTAGATCTCTAAACTTCTCAATCAATTCCAACTCCTTCATCATCAATGAAGACATCTGGATCATCTTTCTATACAATGCATCAACCACTACATCAACTTTCCCATGGTGTTACATCAACTAGAAGTCATAATCTTTTAGTAATTCTTTCCACCTTCTCTACCTTAGATTCAATTATTTATGGTTAAATAGGTACTTTAAGACTCTAATTGTTGAACACTTTAAACTTAGCATCATATAGATAATCCCTCCAAACCTTCAAGGCTAATATCACTATTTCCAACTCTAGGTCATGGGTAGGATAATTTCTCTCATGACTTTTCAACTACCTTAAAGCATAAGTCACCACCCTTTTCTCTTACATCAACCAACACACAACCAAGCCCTTAGTGTGATGCATCACAATAAACCTCAAAATGATTTCTAGTGTTTGGAATAACTAACACTAGAGAGCTAGTCAATCTTTGTTTTATCTCTAGAAAAGCTTGTTCATACTTGTCAATCCAAGCAAAACACATGCCCTTTGGGGTTAGTTGTTTCAAAGGAGAACTATTCTAAAAATATCTTCAATGAAACTTTTGTAATAGCCTACCAATCCCACAAAACTTCTTATCTTTGAAACTTTCTTGGGATGCTCTCATTGAAGTACAATTTCCACCTTTGACGAATCTACAAAAATCCCTTAGGCTAAGATCACATGCCCTATAAAAACTTCACTTGAGACATTCAAAACTCACATTTAGACAACCTAGCATATAATTGTTTCTATCTAAAAATACCAAGATTGTCCTAAGGTGTTCCTCATACCCCTCTGAATATAAAAATATATAAGAATGTCACCTATGAAGGCTACAACAAACTTATCTAGAAAAGAGTACAAGATCCTATTCGTGTAGTCTATAAATAGGGAAAATACATTCGTCACCTCAAATAGCATCACTACATACTCATAGTGGTCATATATAGATTTGAAGGTTGTTATCAAAATTTAATAATACCTTGATCCAAGATCAATCCTTGAAAACACTATTGTCCCATGTAGTTGATCCATCAAATTATCAATTTAAGGAAATGATACTTATTCTTAATGGTCAACTTATTCAACTATCAGTAGTCTATACATAACCTCAACCTACCATCCTTATTCTTTACCAATAATATCAGTGCTCCTCAAAATGACACACTTGGTGTAATGAACTGCTTATCTAATAACTCCTCAATTTTCTTCTCCACCTCAACCATCTTAGTTGGGACCATTCTGTAAGGTCCCATTGATATTGGTCTTATTCTTGGCACCAAATCAATAAAAATTATATTTCTCTTTTTATAGGTAATCATGATACTTTCTCAAGAAATTCATCCATGAATTCTTGCACTACTAGTGTGTTCTTCTTTTCATTATCGAGGTATCATCCTTATAAAGGGAATCTAAAGCATATGAGAAAGTAACAAGGTTAGTTAGACATGTCCTAACTAACTTAAGAGAACAATAAAAAACACTAATTATTGTCATCAAATAATATACTTAAAGAAGCTCCATTGGACAACACTAATTGGACAGTCTTCTAGTCTTGGGTTTAATCGATAAGAAGTTCAAGCCATATCTCATAATTAATTGATATACATACATTACCATCTATGATAATAATATTCAAACTTGACTTGGTTTTGACTATAGAAACTAGCACATATAAATGTTCAGAGCAAACACTGGTGTTGGAAGATAAAAACCAACTTTTAGATGTGATATTTCTTAAATTTTATTTATTTTCATTGTAAATAGAGATAGAGAAAATTGTCTTCTTTAGAATTTGAATGGAAATCTAATATTAGAAGTTGTGAAATTCATCCTTGGTATAAGAATCTTATCACCAATATTTTAGGAGTTGATATTTCTCATAAATTTTTTCCTAAATAATTTACTTACAATTTTATTTCATTGCAAACATCATTCTTTTTTTGTTAATACTTCTCAGAAATATTATAAATACATCAATCTCCCATGTAAGAAGATAATTAGGAATACCATAACACTTTATATCTTTTAGAAACTCTAAGGTAAATTATTCATCTTAAATTTTTTAATCTTCACCATATTTGACAAGGTCGGTCTAAACTCAAATAATGATTTTCTTCTCCAGGGATTACATAAAATCATTAGCTTTTTCCATAGATTTTATAATTAGATAAATAATTTCTTGCTCTTTAGAAATATCAAGATACACAAATTCAACCAAAGACAATAAAGATTTTTTAGTATTTTGAAGAAGTTCAAGTATTTGACCTTGATGAATAAATTCTTTCATTTCTTAAGTTGTCTTATTTGGATATACTCAATCTTGTGCAAACTTCAAAACTTTACAATTTTTTTTTCTTTTTGTATATAAAAATTTAATGTTGCTTTTACAAGATCATATCTTGTTCCTTTCCTAACAACAAACAAAATTTACTTAAATTTACCTCCCAACACAACAAACTTTCCTCCAAATGGTTCATCTTTATATTCTTCACATCTTACTGGCATAAGATCAATCAATGTTTGATCAAAAGCCTCAATGTTGGGCAAGAAAAAGAAAAGTTTCTCATCGGTGAAAGATAGGGGTGGGAAAAAAATCTATTTGACCCAAATTTCTCCTTTATTGAATTTGTCTAATGATATAATTTGATTTTTTCTTATAAATATATATTAATACAGGTCGTAACATGTTTATAATATCTTAAATTAACTTAATTAAGCTAGAAACAGATTTTTAGGAATTTAGATGCTAAGATTCAAATTCATATAAAAATACAGTATAAATATAATATTTATTTTGCTGTATAACTTGAAGAAGGTTCACTGTTTTATTTATATTTTTGTAGGCATCCAAAAGTCGTGATTCTGGTTGCATTCGAAACTAGACTTAATAAGCTTTCATCTAGAAGTTGAACTACGTGATTTGGAGCTAAATTGGATTTTTGGCATGTGTTCAAAGTAAAGCTAACTGCAGCTATAGTTTAGGAAGAGTGTCTCTCAAGTTATGGGCTACCTCAAGTGATCTAGGGCTCGTTCACTAATTGTATCACTTCTGTAGTATAAGTACTTCATTAAGCTTTGTAATTAAGTCGATTTGGCATAGAGAACAATTCATTTTGACATTTAGAATTCCCAGTAGATGGCTCTCACATTTTCGGTTAATTCGGTTAGGATCTCTTCTTGTACTTTCATGTTTTCTCTTCAAAGAAGTATTCTAATTCTTCGAGTTTCTTTGTTCCTGTGTCTCTTCTCATTGTTCTTTCATTCTTATTTAATTTAATTCATGCTTTGAAACTTTACATTTTGAATTTGAAATTGTAGAAGGAAATTCTACTTGTTACACAATGCTTAGAGTTGATTTCTCTCTTTGGCTTACTTTGCAATTGCTTCTTGGTTAAGAGTGAGAGCAAAGTTGTGAATCTTCACAATTCTTGAACGTTTATTCAATTGGTTAATTGGATCTTCAAATAGAGAGATGATTAACATCTAAGATTGGCTAGAACTTAGAATTTTCTTCATTGTTTCATGTTCTGCATTTTATTTATTGCGATTTAAATTCCAACACCTTTAAATTCTTGCAAAGCTGTCTTTTAATTCTATAGTTGAGTAGTTTCAAGGAGGTTTTATAGTTTGTAATCAAATGAGGAAGGATTTCTTAGTATCCTCTTAAGAATATAAAGCACTTTGATATCTTTCAAGAGAGCATAGTGTAAGGAGACTTGCATAAAGTGTTCTAGCTTGGTATTTTTAACTTGATCTAGCACCTTAAGTTGATTTCAATCTGTGAAACTCCAGTAGATAGTTTAATTCCTTTTCAATTTACTGCTTTTAGTTCTAAAATTCAAAATACTTTTATCTTAAGTCAAATTCTGTATAGTTAGTTTCAATTCACTGAATTTTCATTTTCCAGAAATGCATAGGAAGTGTTCTTGATTTGATCATGTTCTTGTTTTGGTTATTTTTCCAGATTTGCATTGCCATTAGAAATCCAGTTATTTTGATTCTTAATATTGTATTTTGATGGC
Source organism: Macrotyloma uniflorum (assembly GCA_016859785.1). Taxonomy (NCBI): domain Eukaryota; kingdom Viridiplantae; phylum Streptophyta; class Magnoliopsida; order Fabales; family Fabaceae; genus Macrotyloma; species Macrotyloma uniflorum. The sequence goes on from BDMB01000062.1 coordinate 685,800, forward strand.
ATTTCAATTTGTAAACTTAGCTTGATTCAATTCTTCAATCCTGTTCTGCATAATTCTCATGTTTTGAATAATTCTCATGTTTAGCATCATTCATGGAATTAGGCTAGGGAATTTCCTTTTACCTTGCATTTTATATTCCAGAATTCATTGCAATATTCAATTCTTCATTTACTACTCATTCTGCATTTTATCCAATAATAAAAAAAACCCCTTTTATACCCTGTAGTGCATTCATCCATTCATTTACACATACATGCTTAACCATTACAGCACTTACATTCCCCAAAATTCTTAAATTCATTGCCACTTTATTTCAGTTCATTCATCAAACAGAAAATCTAAATTTAATCATGTTCATCATCTTATTCTGCATTCCAGCAACCATTCATTACATTCATTAATTCATCAACTCAGCCACGATTCCATATCATCACCATATTGACTTGGCTTTCAAGAATACTAAAAGTAATTACATTCAATTACTTGCAATTAGAACTAACAACTACTACATTCATTCATCATTGCACTCATTCAAATTTACCATTCATCTATTTCATAATTCAGTACCATAACTCCCATATTACATCTTCATAATCATTGTTCATCTCGACCATGCTTTACCTCATTCATTCATTGAGTTGATTCATTCATTCCATCAAGAAACTAGAAAAGAAGAAAATCAAAATCCACATTCATTTCAACATCCATACATCAACTTAACATTCATTCCAATTTACATTTAGAAAAATCAAAAACAACCTAGCACTACATTCTCTCATGCATCAGTCATTCATATTTCATTATAGCATTGAACCATAATTTCATTTTATTTAATCATTCATTAAATTTCTGCATAACATTCAATTTTCCCCATCATTCATTGCATTCATTGGTAGATTAAGAGTCTATTTTCTCATTACTCTCAAGATTTGACACTTTGATTATTCCTGTACTACATTAAGGAGAAACCAATCATTTGAAGCAAGTAAAATGACTGAAAGTCTTGTTTATCATCTATCCATTTTAATTTCAATCCACATTTTATAACTTATTTAATTCAAAATCTAGTTTTTCTCATCTCAATTTTAAAAATTAGAAAATATAATATACCTTTTTCCAATCCAAGCTACCTACGACCACATACTAAATTAGAAACATAACCTTACTCTCTTTCTTCTTTGCATTTCACTTCCAAATTTCAATTTCATAAACCCTAATTCATGAGGAAGAGGGAAATTCATTAATCTTTCTCCAATCTTCATTTTATTAATCCTCTTTGTCACATTCTCGACTATGTTTTCTTAATGCGAATCTCATAATTTTATTATCTATATAATGTTATAGACTTAATTATTGGAGATTGTCGGAGAGAATTTCTACATTTTGTGAGTAGGAAACCTTGACTTCTCCCACCAAGAACATTTTTGTTTTTAATTTTAGGTAGTTTTTAAACAAATTTGATGTAGCATTATTTGTATTATGAACTTGTGGTAATTTGTTTTGTTGCATGTAATATAGGTTCTTACCGAATACTATCATTTTTACCAAGATGATATATATATATATATATATATATATATATGGAAATCAACAGAATTAGTCACAACCTTGTACTTTGACCTTCCATCATGAATGTTAGAACATTATTATAGTGGATAGGTATTGGGAACCACACAATCATATCAACCGATATGATCTCTGCTATATCTATTAAATCACTTGATCTCAAGTACTGAAATATTTTCGGTCCTAATCCATAAGTACTTTACCCAATCATTAATTCAATAATAATGGGCCTAGAATCAATTATTAATATTGACTTAACACACACTTTGTGAAATCCGCTAGAGATACCATGTATCACTTAGAGAATATGATAGTTTAGATCTACTAAGGTAATTGATTTTCAGAGTACATTATAAATAAGCAAACACATCAAGGTATGAGATCATCTCTAATTACACACTAATTTTTACTTATACTTTTTACTGCTTAAGCATCAGAGTGTAATCGTAGATACACTCCCCTTTTGGTTTTAAATTAACAAGGAGAGCAAAAGGCAACAAAAGAGATTGAAGGATATCTTAGAATACTATTCGGCCCTTGTAAGTACAATAATGAATACTATCATCAAGCAACTTTAACACCGAATGAACACTTCCAATTTATATTTACTCTATTTAATTGATTTTTGTTGAAGTTATATTATGATATAACTGAACACAGTTATTATTAGTTGTATTCATCATTACTTACTGTTTTACTCTCCTCTCTATCTCAAGTTGTATTTCTTACGTTTTGTATATAATCCTTATTTCATACATTCAATAAACAGTCTTTTCTTGCATTTCTCTTCTTCTCCTTTGTGCTTTCTACGTATATCAATTGGATCTTATTTTTCTATTACTACTACTATTACACTATAGTTTCTATCAACCAGTAGATGAAGGTGTTTCATTATAGTATTATAGCGGGATAATTCCCACTCTGCCTCTATTGTGCAATCATTCTTCCACTTGATTCTTTCTTCTCTTGATTTTCTTGATCTCACCTTTGGGATCTCTGAATCATGGGAACATTAACCAATGAGATCAATGATTACATGAATCATCCCAATCCGTATTACCTACACCCTAGTGAAAACCCAAGTATGATACTTGTGAGTCCACCATTGAACGGGATAAACTACCATACATGGAGCCGATCAATGAAACGTGCACTCCTTACAAGAACAAATTGAAATTTGTGGATGGAAGCATCACTCAACCAGATCATGATGCCCCCAATTTTGATGACTGGGAGAGATGTAACATGATGATTATCTCTTGGATGACTCCTGCTATGCCCGAACAGATAGCCCAAAGTGTGATCTACATTAAAAATGCTAAGGATCTATGGGATGATCTTAAAGAAAGGTTCTCCAAGAGTGGCCATTTTGGCTTATCAGATTTACTCCAAGACATCCATTCTATACAACAAGGGAAGAGAACCGTCTTTGACTACTTTACTGACCTAAAAGTTCTTTGGGAAGAACTTGAGTCACTACAGCCAAGTCCAACATGCACCTGTGATATAAAATGTAGTTGCCAACTCATCAAGATCATCACTAACTATAGGGAATCAGAACAAGTCATATGCTTCCTCAAGGGATTAGGAGACATGTATACCACTGTGAAGACAAAAATCTTGCTCATGGAACCTCTGCCAAGTGTCAACCATGCCTTCTCTTTGGTTCTATAGCAGGAAAGATAGCTCACAGGAGGTACATTTTCTGAAACAAAGACTCTTATAAACTCATACAATTCGCAAGGAAACTGGAAGACTCTAAGAAGAAACAACAATGGTTGGAAACCAGTGAAAGAGAGAGGAAAGAATCCCAATAAAGGGAAGCAATGCAATCATTGCCATAAAATGAACAATACTGTAGATGAATGTTACTCCAAACATGATTTTCCTCCCTGGTATAAGCACAAGAATGAGTATACTAACAATATCATTACTGGGAATGCCTCTAGGACCAAGCGAAAAGAAAGATCAAGAAAATGCAGTAATGAAACAGGAGGAATAGAATCATAACAGAACTCAGTTCACCTAGAAACAAATGCAACAAATATTAAAGATGCTACAACAATCAAAATCTAAATCACAACACAGGATAAACAGCTATATTGGTGAGAATTCTCCTAGAATCTTGGAAGAAGGTAAATACACCTCTAAATCATGGATTCTAGATACTGGTGCCGCAGATCATGTTACTCATAGTATCTCTCATTTTTCCAGCTTTTATGAAATTAAACTTGTGATAGTGAGACTACCAAATAATTCAATTGTGAAAGAAAAATATGCAGGGACAATGAGGATAAATGATAATTTGATAATTCATAATGAAACTATTGAAGATCATAGTACCAATAGTGAGGATCTTTATAATCAAAACCACAATGACCAAACTGAAACTACTCAAGAAGTTAGAAGATCATCCAGAAATAGAAGAGCCCCTACCTTCCTCAAAGACTATCATCATGGAATCACCAACATGGTTGACAACAAAAACGATTCCAATGTTGACAGAATTTTATAACTCATATCTTCTACATTGAGGTTGTCTGAGAAACAGTAGAGATTTACCCTCGCCATATCTGAGGTAGATAAACCACATGATTACAACCAAGCTAAAGATCTACCTGAATGGTGCAAGGCTATGGAGGAAGAAATCAAGGCCTTAAAGCTTAATAAAACCTAGTGTTTAATAGACTTGCCTAAGGGAAAGACACCTATTGGTTGTTAATGGGTGTACAAGACTAAACGTAGAGCAGATGGGAGCATAGAGAGGTACAAAGTAAGGCTAGTAGCTAAAGGATATACACAGTTGGAAGGGATAGATTATGTAGATACCTTCTCTCCGGTAGCAAAATTAACTATTGTTAGGTTTTTGCTTATTGTTGTTGTTATACAAAACTGGAACTTGAAGCAACTAGATGTAAATAATTCCTTCCGCGATGGAGATTTAAATGAAGAAAGTATATATGGTACCTCCTCCAGGTGTTAGCACAGAGAAACCTAGCCAAGTGTGCAAGCTTTTGAAGTCACTACATGGGTTGAAGCAAGCTAGTAGGCAATGGTTTGCAAAGCTGTCATTCTCCCTAAAAAAGGCTGGTTTCATCTAATCTTCATTTGATCATTCATTATTTACTAAGAAAACTTCAAATTCTTTCATTTCCTTACTTGTTTATATGGATGATATCATACTTGCAGGAAATTCACTCACGCAAATAGAACAGATAACCACATATCTCAATGAGTGCTTCAAAGTGAAGGATTTGGGAGACTTGAAATATTTTCTAGGATTCGAAGTTGCCAGGTCATAGAATGGTATTCACATACATCAAAGAAAATATGCATTGGATTTACTTTCGAATTATGTCTTACATGGAGCCAAGGCATGCAGCACTCCTATACCCAAAGCTGCTAAGGAAAACTAGGAAGATGGAAGCTTGCTCGAAGATCTAACTTCATACCAGTGACTCATTGCTAGATTTATTTACCTTACTAACACTAGACCCGACATAAGCTACACAGTGCAACATTTGAGTCAGCTCATTTAGGCTCCCACCAATCATCATCCCAGAGCTACTCATCGGATACTAAGATACATAAAAAAAGCTCCCGCTTAAGGATTATTTTTTCCCAGGGATACTGACCTCCAATTCAAAGCCTTAAGTGATTCAGATTGGGCGGCATGTTGATAAAGAGAATTTTTCAGTTGTTTTAATCTCCTTTCAAATAATGATTCCCTTTTAAAATGTAGTATAGGAAAACCAAGAGATCAATCCAAGGAGTAGTGAAAAGGAGGTAGGCAATGATCAAGACAACATGAATTGAGGGGGAAAATATGTGAATGATAATGTACTAAATGAGATGAAATAATGATGAATTATTATGATTTTATGTGGTTGAACTAATATATGTTGTGATGAAATGAGAAGAATGCTTAATGATCATGTAATGTGGCAGCGTGATCTTTGATGAAAGGAAAATGAATTGGAATGAAGAATGAATGGATCGGAACTATGCTGTAGTGGCACTGTTTCGATGATCAATGATGGATGAGTGTAAGGATGGGTATAGAATACTTTTCTTTTTCGTTTTCTGTATAAGGGGAGTTTTTCTGGAAAAACTAATCTACTGTAAGCATGAATTTAACTAGAATGTAAATGCAAAATGCATTAATGGAAAATGGTACAGAATCGAAACAACGTCGAATTATGTAGAAATTTCTATTGGATACAAAGATTTATTGAAATTCAATTGCAGAAACTATTAATGCGCGATTAAAATCAATTCAGATATGCAAACTAGAAAATTACCAAATCAAGAACTTGAACCAAAAGAAGAACAGTATGAACAGTGACCACGAACACACAGTAAAAGAAATTGAGTTTATTTGATTGCTGAGGGGAATGGAACTAACGTTGTAGAATTAAAACCAATAGTAAATCAAAACGAAAACAACTACAGAAAGCATTAAAGGAAAATTCTATGAATCTCGACTGATTTTAGAAGTGTTGGATCTTCTTTGAAATTGACAGCTAGAATGGATCCAATCAACCACTCACTTAAAAGACATTTAAGTGCTCCAAATTCCCAAGAAGACACCAAGAAACCTTCTCTAACCGGTTAAAGATTCACAAAATAGTCCAAGAACTAAACTACAGCAACATCAAATAGCAGAATTTGCAGATTATTTGCTAAACTATGAATTGTGAAATCGTAAAGCATGAACTGGAATTATATGCCACAAATGCAACGCTCTAGCTAGCCTTGATTCTTAAGAATTCTTCCACTTAGAAACTCAATTAACCAATCAAGAATCTATTCAAAGATGTGACGACCTCACTGATCTCGAATCCACTTTCAACCGATAAGCTTTTTTGAAGAAAACCAAGGAAGAACTCTAAGTTCAAGCGTTATGTAGCGTATGCTTTTGTTTCTGGAAATTCTAGTTCAGGGTAAAAGCGATTAAATTGTAAAGCAGTAGAAATCAGAACAAAGAACGAAGAGAAGAGGCATCAGAGCAAAAGAAACCAAAGATTTGTAACTTCTATTGCAAGAGAACGTACCAGGACACGAGCTAACTTTGCAACTGAATTAACTATCAAGAATGAGAAACTTGCAAGAATCGAAAACGGTTCGTACTACAACTCTGAATGCCAAATCTACGTTTTTACAAAGTATAATTACCTACTTATACTACAAATTTATCAAAGTCACTATACGGGCCTTGATCAACTTGAGGGAGCCCAGTACTTGAGGGATGCTCCTCCTCACTGCAGCTTACTGTGAGCTTGCTTTAGACAAGTGGGAAAATTCCAATTCAACTTCGTTTTGTGTGTTTTGAGTTTTGCTGGAAAGATACACGAGTCTTCTTTTGTTGAAGACTGATTTCGCGGTTTTAGGTGCATTGGTGTGTTCTGGAGATTCTCTTCTTCAAGGTTGACTTCTCTGGACTTGCGAACTGTTGTTGGGCCTGACTTTGATTAACTGTGAAAAATCCATTTCTAAGCCAAATTGCACGATTCCAGTTTTTATAAAAAGCTCTATGCGTCTATTTTAATCTGCATCAAGAATCACGATTTTAAGAGCTTTAAAGTGAAAGATATAAGTTAAAAACCACGTAGAGGTCATCCTACGAATACAGTGAAATTGTATTTATTTGTGTTGTTTTAATATAGTTTCTTAAATAAAGCTCCCAAGCTTATAAAAATACATTTCCTGCTTAATTATATTAAGTTATCATCAGAAAGATGTTTTAGACTCTTAATTAGTATTTTTAAGTATGTAGAAATGCAGTTACATCACATGTCCGATTACCCGAATATCCATCCTAGGGTATTATATTTTTCTTGGAGAATCTCTTATTAGTTGGAAATTGAAAAAAAAAATAAAGTACAGTTTCCAAGTCTTCCTCCGAAGCTGAATACAGAGCGCTGGCCAACACAATATGCGAGCTACAATGGTTAACGTATTTGATGAAAGATCTCAATGTTCAAATGACAATATCTACAGCTCTATACTATGACAATCAGTCTACACGACATATTGCAATGAATCCTAGCTTCCATGAGAGAACAAAACATATTGAAATTGACTATCACGTTGTAAGAGAGAAATTGCATGGAGACCAAATTTATGTCATCTTCTCTCCTTCTCACTACCACACATTAAAAAAGAGAAGAGATTTTTTTCATTACCTTTTCTTTCCATCATTTTTAGCTACAATAAAAAATATAAAACAAATAATAAAATTATAATTGAAAGATATTTAAGCACAAAACTTACTTGAGAAGTTCTCCTTACAAATATTAAACCAACTTCTCTTTTTCCATTCTCTTTAACATTTTCAACCATTAAAGGAAAAAAAAAAAGATACCTAGTTTTTCTTGCTTTAATCTTTATCTTCCTTATTTCTCTTCTACTCGTAATCTCTGTCTAAGATAAATTTCTTTTAATTCACACCTTTTATTTCATCTCTAGTTTATCAATCTCTTCTAATCTTTAGAGTCCTTTCTTACTTGTTCTCATTAGGAGGAAAACTTGACTTAATATTTTCTTTTTTCAATTATCTTGATTGATTTGAGTTTCATTGAGATAAGGGGAGTTGACTTCAAACCCTAACCTTAATTTGTGATTTTTTTTCTCGAAATTCTTGTGTTTTGATCAACCAAGATGCTATCTTTCTTATTATTCAATTGAGTTAAAAAATTAATTCATTGAATATGAAAATATAGGGTATAATATAAAGTACACCAAAATGGAGTTCATATAGGAAGTTATGTGCAAAACAAATTTTTGTTTTTTTTTTTAGAAAAATTTTCATGTGAGAATTTTGCTTGATATTGTTGGTGTTTTTTTTTTTTATGTTATACAAATTGAATTGTTTTGAATTATGGAGTATATGAATAATAGATATAATTATATGTGGCAACCTAGGTTTGATGACAAGTAATTGATGTTAAATTTGAATAAAGTTATGTTTATTTATATACTAAAATAGGAAATTTAGGTTGAGTTCGAGGGTGTCAAACATTTGATGACTTATAATTATTTTGTTGGTTATTTGAAATAATTTTGAATTGGGAAAATTTTGAATTACAAAATATTATCCTATTAGGTTTCTGCTATAAAGTTTAGTTGAAATTTTATGAAATTGTATATATCGTACATATTGAATTATGAAATGCTAAAATTTGTTATATTTAATTATATGAACATGATTTAGATTATTATGATATGATATGAACATAATATAAATATAATTGAGATTGTGATCACATGGACATTATTGAAACATAACTATAACAAAAATAGTAACTAGTGACTACAATTTTAGTTAATAAATAATCAAAATTGATCACTAATAAAAATAATGACCAATCTATGTCAGTCACTAATGTATAGTGATTGATTTTGTGAACAAATCAATAATTGAACTAGTGACTAAACCAGTTATTGAAACAATGATTGAATTAGTGACCAAATCAGTTATCAAATCAGTGACTTAATTAGTGTCCAATTTAGTGATTGACTTTAAAATCTATACTAAATTAGTCACACTTTTTTTTCTAATTTTAATTTTTAAAATTTTTGTTAAAAAATAAATTACATAATAAGAATATAATTGTAACCACATAATATATCATATAAAATTCATTATAATAAAAATAATTTATAAAGTAATCATCAAAGTTAAATAATTATCGATATAGATTATATTTATATAGTTAAAGTTGAAATTAAATATGAAGAAAATTATGTTTCAAGTGTCTATAATTTATCTAAATTTCAAACGCTTATAATTCATCTAAATTACATTTACATGTTCAAACTGAATATGTAGAAAACTAAGTTTCAAGTGCTTATAATTCATTTAAGTTTCAAATACCTATAATTCATCTAAATTACATTCACATTTGTTCTATATGATCATTCACTGCTTTCTTGATTGATGTTTTACATTATAGAAGGTTTTATAGAAGGTTTATTAGAGACTTTAGTCAAATTGCTTCTCCATTATCTAAATTATTGCAAATGGATGAATCATTTGTATTTAATGAATCTTGCAAGAATGCTTTTAATAATTTGAAAAATAAATTAACAACAACACCCATTATGTAGCCTCCTAATTGGAATTTAGCATTTGAATTTATGTGTGATGCATTTGACTTTGCATTAGGAGTTGTACTTTCTCAAAAACTTGATAAGTTATCTCATGTAATAGCTTATGCTTCGAAAACACTAGATTCAACTCAAATAAATTATACCACTATTGAAAAAGAATTACTAGCTATGGTCTTTGCATTAGATAAGTTCAAGTCATACATATTAAGCACAAGGATAATTATCTATATTGACCATGCTGCATTAAAATATTTGTTTAAGAAACATGATGCTAAGCCTAGATTAATAAGATAGATCCTTCTCTTACAAGAGTTTGATTTAGAAATAAAAGGTAGAATTGGAATGTGTAATCAAGTAACTAATCATTTAAGTAGATTAAAGGATTCCACTAATTTTGCACCTATAATAGATAATTTCCCTGATGAATATTTGTTTGAGATCAATTTTGTTCCATGGTATGCTGATATTGTAAATATCTAGTTACTACAACTGTGCCAACCAATGTAGATAAAAAAGCAAATTGATAAATTAAAGAGTGATTCTAAATATTATGTATGGGATGACTTTTATTTGTGGAAGTTTTACAATGATCAAATAATTAGAGATGCATTCCAATTGAAGAAAGTTCAGCTATACTAGAATTTTGCCATGATTCAGCAGTTGGAGGACACCTTGGAGCCAAAAGAACAACAAAGAGAGTCCTTCAAAGTGGTTTTTACTGGCCATCAATATTTAAAGATGCTATAATTATGTTCTTAATTGTGAACAATGTCAAAAAGGCTATAAATACAATCACAAGAAGGAATGAAATGCCTCAACAACCAATAATTTGTTGTGAAGTATTTGATGTTTTGGGGATTGATTTTATATGGTCCTCTTTTCTATTTCAGTTGGATACTCTTATATTATTTTGGCAGTAGATTATGTCTTTAGATGGGTAGAAGCAAAAGCAACAAGAACCAATAATTCTAAGGTGGTTTATAATTTTATTAAAACTAATACATTCTGTAGGTTTAGAGTGCCAAAGGCCATAATAAATGATCAAGGCAGGCACATCTATAACAAAACCATAATTGCACTATTTCTAAAATATGGAGTGAAACATAAGGTATCTACAACTTACCATCCTCAAACAAATGGCCAAGCAGAAGTATTTAATAGAGAGGCGAAATATTTGTTAAAAAAACTAGTACATCAAAATAGAAAGGATTAGAGTAAATTATTGGATGATGCATTATGGGCACAAAGAAAAAAATTTAGAAAACCTTATGGAATGTCACCATTTAGAGTTGTTTATGGAAAAACATGTCACCTTCCAGTAGAGTTGGAACATAAAGCTTATTGGCTGTGAAAGCTTGTAATTTATCCTTAGAAGAAGCAAGCTAAGAGAGAAAGTTGCAACTACAAGAACTTAAGAAGTAAGACTGTAGGTTTATGAAAATTCAAAAACATAAAAGGAAAAGGTGACGAAATTCCATGATACTAAAATATGGAAAAGAATTTGAAAAAGGGCTAAAGGTATTACTATTTAACTTAAGACTTAAGCTAATTTCGGGTAAATTAAGTCAAAGCAAGGTAATTAGGCTAAGGTAAATAAGCAAGGCCTATATGCATGACTTGCCTTGCATGACTTGCCTTGCATGACTTTAAATAGGTAATAAATGCCAAGCTATGATTTTGATTTTCAAAGTTAGAACTATTACAAGCATATTGTTTGAACCCTGTACTAACTTGATTGTTAGAGTGTAATCAACAAGTACACTTCTCACCGTAGGACAAGAAGTTACTAGATTGACAAGAAGCTCTCAGAAAAAGGTGAAGAGACGTGAGAGCCAGCTTGAAGTATTCAACCCTAACAATAACATTTTGGAAAGAACATTTGGTGCCCATTATGCGATCGAGTTAAGCAATCAAGGATGGTTTTCACTAGAAACATGACGAGCTAGGATGAACTCAAAAGAGTAGTTAAGGAAGCATTCAATAAGGAGAAGTGAATGTTAGTTGAACTGAGAAGAAAGTTAAGTGAGCTTAAGAAGAGGAGTGTAGAGGAGATGGATGAGTTGAGACAAGAGAATGCACAAATGCGAAGGAATCTAGAGGAGAAGGAAAGTGTCTCCTCGCAAATTAAAGCTCAAGCACAGTCCCAACCATCATGGCATCAGCCACTAGTGGTTGTTCTAGAGGGGACGAGTCATAAGGAGGGATTGTATCACACTACCATCATGGCATCACAAACACCCGACGGGGGAACCCTTAGTTGGTTCACACGCCTTTTGACACACTCAATAGATTGCTTTGACACGCTAGTTACAAAATTTGGGACATAATTTGCAACAAGCCAACCACACCACTTAACCTTTATCACATTGGTAAATATCTGACAAGAAAAGGGGAAGTCATTAAGGACGTTTATGGAGAGATTTGGGGGACTAGCCCTAAAAATAAAAAAATTCAACCCTAAGGTAACATTACATCACATGGTCACAACTTTGAGACTAGGACCCTTTGCTGACAGCTTGTGTAAAAAGCCGGCAGAGGATCTAGAAAATACTACGCAATAGAGCATCCAAGTTCATGCAACTGGAAGAGCTACGCAAATTTTGCGCACAAACTCGCCTTAAGGTACCTAAGAAGGGAACACACAAAAGGAGGGAATTCGAGAAGGACAAGGGAAGGAGAGTACAACACCAAGCAAAGCTGAGAAAGTTGCAGATACCCTGCTTCTCACACTACACTCCATTGAATGTAGATAGGGGGAGAGCTTTGGAGGAACCCTTGAATGCCGACCTAATTCAAGCTCCCAAAAAGGTCTCATCACCTCCCAACAACAATTTCAGCAAACATTGTTGTTATCACCGAAACCGTGGTCATTCTATTGAAGAGTGCATGACATTGATGGACAAAATTGAGGAATTGGTGTAGGACGGGCACTTGTATAGACTAGTTAGAAGAAGTGATAGTCAAGAAGGACATTAGTGAAGGAGGAATGGAGGACCGAGTAGACCTACGTAGCACCAGAGCTACAATTAACAAAGGAACCCAAGCCGAGAACGAGAGTTGAAAGAAGAAAAGAGGAACCAACCATTAAGGGGAGTCATAAACACCATTGTGGGAGGATTTCCGGAGGAGGAGTCTCCAACTCGACCAAGAAGAGACATCTAAGGAACATCCACTCAGTGAACGTCACCGATAGGAGGAGACTGTTGAGAATGGAAGTTTACATCAAATTAGAAATGACCATTTAAGATAACCAAAGTGTTGGGGAATGGAGCATACCACCTACAGGATATGGCCGACAAGAAGTTGTCGAGATCATAACATGAGTTTATTGAAATTCTATTACAATTGACACTTTGTAAGATTTCAAATAGAAGGAATTGAAAAGGCATTCTCCCCACAATAAAGTTGTTTACTGCATACCCGAACAAGGACGCTTCACTCAACCATGAGTGATCTCTCCCGCCCTAATAGCATACTCGGATAAGGTTGCTTCACTCAGCCATGAGTGATCCCTACCGGCCCAATAGCATAATCCGAATGAGGACGCTTCACTCAACCATGAGTGATCTCTCCCGATCCAATAGCATAATCCGAATGAGGACGCTTCACTCGACCATGAGTGATCCCTCCTAGCCCAATTACCTCATTCGAATGAGGATGTTTCACTCAACTAAGAATGATCCCTCCTAGCCCACCAGCATATCCAACTAAGGACACTTCACTCAATCATGAGCAATCCCTCCCGGCATACTCGCACATTCGGACGAAAAGCATTACGTGTAACTTAAACAAATTTGAAAAAGCGATAAACTTAAGCGCGCCACTTGATGTTTCAGCATGAAACCACTAACTTAAGAATTATTTCACAATTTGCACCAAGGTAATAAACAAGATATTTTTGCAGCGAAGGAATAAATTGGCTGACAAAGTAAAGTAAAGAAGGAAGCCCAATGTAAGTTCAAAATAGTAAGATGGTATTATATATGTGTTTGCCCTAGGGGGCTACAAAAAAGAATTTTTTACAAGGTCGGGAGGCATGCCTATCAATCTATGTTGGTGGGCTCTAATGGTGGAGTAGCAGACTTTTCTAGAGTCTCTTCTTCTGGCATATCATCAATTGAAATTAGTTCACCCTTGTACACATCCAAACTCATCAAACTTTTCCGGCTCCAAAACAACCCCTTACTCAATAAAAACGAGAGGTTGGCGAACCCCCTTCTAAAAGCCCAATTCATGTTCACCAACAAGGAGACACTTTAAGTTGTCGCACTCCTTTTCGACAGCAGCATTGGTAGCCAAGGCCTTCGAGAGACTTTCCAAACTTCGCACTTCATTCTTGAGCCTCCTCTCGGACTTCTCCACTAGCTCCTCAAACTCCTTCACCTTTAAAGATAAATTGGCTTCCAGGGCAACCTCCAAAGAAGCACTTGTCTCACTCAACTCATTCTGGAGGTGAGGAAGTTTACCACTCGTCCAAGCTTTTTACAAGTTAGAGATCATTCTTTGTCCCAGAAGCAGTGCCCACATTTGTAATTCGATGAAGAAGGAGAAGACATCCTCCTTTTTGGTCGTTTCAAGAAATTCTCTCTCGGCCAAAGATAAGTTCACACTTATCTTTATGCTTGATTGCAAGTCAGACCCCACAAACTGAGAAGGGGCAGAAGAGGTGCAACCCGACCCTGTAGAGATGCAAGTCCTCTTTGGAGAAGACTCGTCGCGATGATGCGTACACGACTCCTTGTCCTTACGTTTATGCTTCTCATTCTTAGTCTCGATACAGCGATATGTTTCCACATTTTCAACTAAGAGGTCCCAGGCAGCAGCCTTCACCTTTTCGGCTTTCTCTGCAAAATTACTTTCAGTACATCAAAAAATGAAACATCTTCTTAAGTAGCGTGTGCAAAATCGTTTAACTTCCCAAAAGAATCCAACGTGAAAAGCAAAGAAACTGCCATCATGACTCAATCTCTACATCCCTCCTAAGGTTGAGACTGCACTTAACCGATAGGCTCCCAGCCTCACGAGTTACTCAAGACTTGGGGACTTAACCGATAGGCTCCCAGCCTCACGAGTTACTCAAGACTTAGGGAGCTAGTGTATGGGTAACCCACCTTGACAGGCTCCCGACACAACACAACCTCATCCCAACCTAAAGCTACTTAGCCATACACAGATTAGACAAAGACAACACTTAAGTCAAAATAAGATAATTAGGTTAAGGTAAGTAAGGGTCACAACCTTAATCAAAACTCATATACATGGCTCGCCTTGCATGATTATAAATAAGCAATAAATGTCAAGGTATGATTCTGATTTTCCAAGTTAGAAATGTTACGAGCATACTATTTAAATCCTATATTAATTTGATTGTCAGAGTGTAATGAATAGGTACATTCTCGGTCTTGAGACAAGAAGCTACTAAGCTCCCCAACAAAAGTGAAAAAACGTAAGAGTCAACTTAAAGTATTTGGCCCGGCGGTAAGAACACATTCATAATCATTATATTGTTTTTGGCATTTCCCACACATAACTTCAAGAGGGTTTTATTTAGATCTGAAGCATTTTATAAGCATATATACAAATGACTGTGTCTTTTCCACTTCCACCTTTAGTCTCATCCTTCTCACACATTCTACTCCTTTTATTTGTGTCTCAGCATTTGTTTTGTCATTTATCATTAATTCCTTCCTTTTGTTACTTTTTTATTTTATTCTGAGAGGTAAGTCTTATTGCGTTTGTTTTAATTTATTGTTTGTTATGTTCTCTTTAGAATCTTTGAGTGCCTCTTTTTCAAGTAAAAATCCAATGATTGAGAGGGAAGTTTTTCTTATCAAAATTTTTTTTTACGATAAGTACTAAATTTGTTACCAGTTCTTTTCTAGAAGAAGAACTCATTATTCTCGCTGTGGTCGAATCCACTATTGTTGAAATATATGGAAGAATTGTCTCCGTAGAAAAGGAAGAAGAAGAAGAAATATGTTTTAGGCTTAGATTTGGCTAAATGGGAATATTAACACTCGGGTGAAAGTTACTTTTTCTTGAAATTATCTCCATGAGTCAACAATATTTTTCCTGAACATTTCTTGAAATGACAAAAAAAGTGAGTTGTTTCTTTTGATAAGAACACCATCTTGAATTGAAGCAAGAAGCATCGCATTGGTACAACGCACATTGAATTGTTTCGAAAGAGCAACGTTGAATTGCGTGAAGCCCTTGAATTAAATTTGGTGCAAGTCTTTATTTTCTTGTATTATTGAATTGCCAAGGAGCTGGCGTTGGAGTTCTATCTTTTGGCAGCGTGGCAATGTTGTAGAACGGTGCAAACAAGATTCAATCATTGGATTTTTACTTGAAATTGAAATAATTCAGTGAAGTTGTTTCATTTTCGTGCTGGCATTGAAACTTGTTAAAAGTAGAATACACATAAAAGCTGTACTATAAAAGAGTAAAATTGATGCTTTGATATTATAATTTTACATTCAGATTTTGTATATATTGAAATATTATAGTAAAAATTTAAATAAAAAAATTCCTAATTAAATATAATAAATAACAAATTATAATTAAATTAATAATATATATCATGAATAATACCTATAGTTAGTTTTTTTTAATATAAATAAATTTTAAAAGAAATTTTTTTTACTAAAATATTAAATTACAGTAGAAAAATCTCAATTGATAATAAAATTATTGATTGGTGGCTCAATTCATTGATTCAAAAGAGGGGTGACTCGTTCAAACTAGTGTGAAGCAAGCAACTTGGTGGCAATAAGAAATTTGAAGCGGTATAGTTTCTGAATAACTGAATCCTTTCAATTGGATTTTTGAGTCATTAGGGAATAATAGACCTTGAGAAGGAGATCCTTTTATATATCTTAGTATTTGATGTGCTACCCGAAAGTGATGTATGGTAGGGGCTTGAGAAAATTGGTTGAGAAACCAGACGGTGAAGCATAAATCTAGTTGAGTATTCATGAGATAGAGAAATCTCCCAATGAATCTTTGATAAGAGGTGATGTCCTCAATAGTGGTGTCTTGATTAAAGAGTTGTTTTGTGTCTTTGATCATAGGTGTTGTGCAAGGTTTTGCTGCTAATAGACCAGTATCTGCAAGGACATCAAGAGCATATTTTCTTTAACTAACGTGGATTCCTCTTTTCGAACAAGAGACTTTAATACCTAAGAAATATTTAAATGGTCCTAAATTCTTGACTTTAAAAGTATTGTCAAGGTAGTGAGTTATGCATTGGATTTCAGATAACAAATTACTAGTAAGGATGATATCATCAAAATACACAAGTAATGCAATGAAAGTGTTAGATGTTTTCATTGTGAAGAGTGAGTGATCAAAATTCGATTAAGCAAAATCAATATTTTTTAAGGACGAGAAAAGCTTGGCAAACCATTTCCTGCTAGCCTGTTTTAAAACATAAAGAGAATTCATCAATTTAGAAACCTATTTTGTTTTGCAACGATCATACTTGGGGGCAAAATCATGTATACTTCTTCCAAATCTCCATGTAAGAATGTGTTGTTAATATCCAATTGTCGTAGATGCCAATTTTGTGTAGTAGTTAATACAAAGAGAAGACATATGGTGGTGAGCTTTTCTACTAGTGAAAAGATGTCCAAATAGTCAATGCCTTCAAATTGTGTATAACCTTTTGCTACTAGGCTAGCTTTATAATGTTCTATACTTCCATTTACATTGTATTTTATTTTGTAAACCCATTTACAACCGATGAGTTTCTTGTCCTTAGGTAAATCAGTTAATGTCCAAGTTTTATTTAATTCAAGAGTCCCGAGTTCCTTCTTCATTGCCTAAGACCATTATGGTTTTCTTATAACTTCATTATAATTCTTTGATTCATTGAAGGAAGATATAACAAGAGTATATTGTAATTGTTGTATAAGTAAATTTCTATAATTGATAACATATGATATAGGGAAAGTGGTTACCAAGATCATAACTCTTTTCCGGGGTGACACTGTTGATAACTTCATGATGGAAGTCCTTCAAGTAAGTAGGGGCCTTTGGAATCCTTTTTTACCTCCACAAGGCTAAATGATCATCAATGTGAGGTTAATCTATTGTGATTTCATCAGTTTGATCTTCGAGGTTAGATTGATTTAGAAGTGGATCCAAGAGAAAGTTAAAGAGAATTTGTTGTTGAGTTTCTTTGATCTCAATATTTCTTTTATTTTTGTATGGAAATGTCTTTTCGTAAAAATTAACATTTTTAGCTATACTTATATCTCTACTGTTAATATCTGTTGACACCCAATTTCGTCAAGAAGATAAAAAAATAAATAATATAAATATATATATATATATATATTTTCTTTTATTATTTATTTATTTATTAATTATGATTATTTAATTATCATTAAAAAAAAAGATAATGTTTTAAGTAAAAAAGAGAGAGTTATAAAGTTAGAGATCACTAAAAATAAAATAGGAATAATTTTTTTAGAAATAATTATTTTTATTTACTTATTTTATTTTTATTATGTATTTATCTATTTTCTTAAAATGAAATAAATGAATAAACAAAAAGAAAAGAAAAAAAGGGGGATCCAAATAAAAAAATAAAGTATAGATTAAAAAAAAAGACCTAAACCCAATGAACCCATGGCCCAAGGAAAATTAACTTAATTTTTTAACCTAAGGGTAACCCTAAAGCAAAAAGGGGCAGTAATAAGAAGGGGAGTGGTGGCTGTAAAGAGGGACACGAAAAAAGAGGAGAAAAGAGAGGAGAAGAAGAGGACCAGAAAAAAGGAGGGGAAGAAGCAGGGGATTGAGGTATTATTTCTAGTATTTTTTCATGCTTTTATTATTATTGTTTTGCACGTTTTAGTTGCTGCGTTTGTTTTTTTATATTCATGGTTTGTAGCGTTTAGCTTCTCACAGAAACCACTTCACTCCACCTTTCTGCATTCCTCCATCAACCCCTCTCTTCTCACTCTCAACATTCTTCCCAAAAATTGAGAAAACCCCACCAACAGAGAAGCCGTATAGTAGCCAAATCCAATGGCAGTGACTTTGCCGATGTTCTTGACCGTTTGATTTCAGCTCCCTGTTACTTTTACCATTTTTTTATGGCATACAGTATGGAAAGGATGTAATCACTCAATTCTACCATGTTCAGGCCATTGTTCAACCACTGGTCCCTGTAATAAGAGTTTTCAAGAGCTTCCCCTTTAATGGGTTCCTAGTGTTTTTGACCCTTTATTTTGTTGTCGTGAGAAATCCCAATTTCAGTAGGTATGTCAGGTTCAACACTATGCAAGCCCTTGTCCTTGATGTGCTCTTGATTTTCCCTGACCTCTTGGAAAGAGGGTTTAATCCCAGGGATGGGTCGGGGTTGGATTTGATAATGAGTTTGGATAGCACTGTGTTCTTGTTCCTCTTGGTGAGTTTGGTTTATGGTTCTTCTTCTTGCTTGCTGGGTCAAATTCCCAGATTGCCCATTGTTGCTGAGGCCGTTGACAGGCAGGTTCTTTGAATCACCATCCATTATTAATCATTTACTTGTATAGCAAAGCAACTTAAGCCTAAGCTGGAAAAATTTACATTTTCATGTCCTTAATAGCTATCCTACAAAGCTTCTGCAAAACGGATTTTGGTTGTTTATTACGTTTCTGGATTCTTGTATGTCTTTCTTAATTAGGATTGAATTATTGTAAGATAATGAGAAGCTTCCCTTTCTCCATTGTTAATTGAATTCAATGTTATATCTCTCTGAAAAAAAAAAAAAAAGGCATGCATACTGCCAAACCTTTATTTTTATTATTTATTTATAATTGTTTTTTTTTCTTTGTTTTTTTTATCTTATGTTATTTTAATTAATTTATTTGTTTATTTATTTATTTATTTATTTTTTTCATTTCATCATTTTATTATTTATCTTTATTTTTTTTACTTATTGTTATTATTTTACTCAAATTAGTCTATTTATCATATAATACTAAAAATCTTGATCATTTATATATAAAAAAAATAATAAATAAATCTAAAATTTAATTTAACATTTTGCCTAACTTGCAATTCATTCGATAATTAATTCTAATATTCAATGTGTTATTACAGTTAAAAATAAAAGAAAGAGGGAAGTTATGTTGAATTCTAACACGTCATTGTATATTTAGTATTCAATTATATAAAAATGATAATTTTAATATATTGATCTCGAATAATAATCGTAATATGTTAATTTAAATTAAATAGATTTTTCTAAATATTGAATTATGATGTCAATATTATATCAGTTTATCTTAACAAGGGTAAGGATCAAGTATAATCGCGTGCATCATCTTATATCCTATATCTCATCTTTTATTAATATTCTTATATAAATCTATAATCATTAAATTATATGATTTATACTACATTCTTTATATATATATATATATATATATATATATAACCACACACGTCATTATATATATTTTGTTATTTTTATCAAAGTACTCAAATTTTAATTTTTTAAATATTCATTTTGTTAATGATTTCATAAAAAATTTGGTACAAGCTTTTTAATATAAGTGTGAAGTGTACTTTTCCTCTTCATGTTAAAAAGTTGTCTAGATGTTTGTATAATCATATGCATTTTCTTACATCTAGTACCCATTATATTTAAGTATTTTTACATCACCTATATATAAAATAATCATTTAAATATATGTATGGCTATACGCATCATTTTATATTTAACCTTTAACTAAAATTTATTCAGATAAAATAAATATATTTTAATCATTTTAAGCTAATTTATATAGCAATCTATAATATCAATGTATAGTTTACACTATCTTGATTTATTATAGGATTGATAGAAAGGATAAAATATATAATTTATTTTCAAAACTCATTTCTCTTTAAAATTACTAAAAAAAACAAATAACGTTTTAGGAAGAACTACGTAACCCTGATTTTCCATTCTAAATGGAAATACGTAGGAGCAAGGTTAATATCTTGTTGGGCCCAAATAAAATTTAATTTAATATTTTTCTTTTTTAACAATAATAATTTGAGAATTATTTTTACATTATAATATTTTATTTGTTTATAGGGGAAACAAACATTATAAGGTTATATTTATCTTGCATATTTAATTGAAAGGTAAACCGTCTTAAGACGGACGTTGTAGGGTGCCGATACCTTCCCTACACGTAATCGACTCCCGAACCTATTTTTTTTGTTTCAAAGATCATTTTAGTTTTTTCATAATTTTCCTTAATAAATTATGGTGGCGACTCCTTTGTTCCCCTAAAAAGGGTGAAACCTTTTATGTTCGCCGGTCCCGTTGTGATCCCGGTTGCGACAGATGGCGACTCCACTGGGAATATATTGTCTAGAGAGTCAAGCCTAATTAATTAAATATGCAAGATATATGTTCTTATTTGTTTGTTTTCCCCTTTTATTGTTTTCTATATTGTTGTTGTGTTTTCTTGTACTAGTTATTTGTTATGAATATTTGATTGTTTGCCCTTTTTAATATTTTTTGTATATTGTCTTTTCTTTTGCTATTTATTTGCCACAAATAAGTATGTGATTTGACCATTTGAACCCTAGGGTAAATGACTACTGCTATATTTGTCTGGGACTTTTCTGATTATTTTGCAGGTGAGGGGTTATGGGTTTGCATCATATGCTCCCTTCACACAGACATTATGGCATATCTTGTGCATTGAGTAAGGCTCTACACCCGAGTCTGAGTGAACTTAGAAATAGAGGGGTTGTGTAGTAGTGTCATTTGGGATGTACTTCCTATTTGACTATTGTGAGAACCCTAACCGGAGTTTGTTCTCTTTATTGGTATCCCCACATCTAGTAGACTTCCAACTGTTGTGGGAAATACCATAAAGCGATCTATAACTCTGGTGGTCTTATACCTTTAAGATTAGGAGCCACCCTTTGTGATTATGCATATAAAAATTACCTTAGATCCCTAGGTGTTACACTTATAAACCTTGATTAGGGCACAAAGGGAGAGAATATGATATCCTGTTACCGCTCACCGATTATCTGTTTTTGCTATTAATGTGCATCATAACATATCATATAAAAATGTGCATCATGTCCGCATTGTATTTCATGTAATATGGAGCATCTTAAGAGGTATGTTCGTGCATTGTGGTACTTATCATGAATGACATTGTGTTTGCATCAATTACATCTCATGCATCGCATATTTTCTTTTCTTTCCATACCATACATGTAGCAAAGTCATAAGAGTAAGGGGCATTTGTTGTTTCCTCATGCATCGCATGCATTAGTTTCTCACTAGTTTCATTATTCTTTTGGTTCTTTTAGGTAAGAGGTTATAAAGCTTTTTGAGTATCTCACCAGAAGATGGAAATTAATATGGGGTCTGAGGAGAAAAGAGAATCTGAAAAGGTTGTGTTAAGAAAGAAGTTGCAGTTGAAGGCTAGTTGTGCAAATATGACCAGTTTGAGAGAATTGGGGCGAAAACTGAAGACTATACGAGGGGATGCTTTTAGAAAGAAATATGGGAACTTGTTAAATCTGATAGAAGTGGAGGTACAAGAATTTGCAATCACTGCCTTGGCTCAATACTATGACCCATTATTGAGATATTTTACATTTCAAGATTTCCAATTGGCCCCAACAATAGAGGAATTTGAACAAATTTTGGATTTGCCAATAGAAGAAAAGACTCCTTATCGACATATAGAACAACATGCTTCCATCTTGACCATTGCTAATATAACAAAGATACATTTGAAGGAATTGGAGGAGCGTCAGGTGAATAAAAATCAAGTCAAAGGCTTCACAAGAGGATACTTAAAGCAATACTTGCATCATTTAGCCGATAAGGGAGATTGGGAAACATTCATGGATGTTTTGGCTCTCTCTATTTATGGAATCGTGTTATTTCCTAATATCAAAGATTTTATAGATAGTGTTGCAATTGATGTATTTGTCGCTAGCAGAAATAGATTAGAAAACTCAGTCACAGCTTTATTGGCCGACGTTTATGCCACTATTGAAAGGGGAAAAGGATTCTTTGTTTTTGTCCAGTGCTATTTGTGTGGTTCATCACGCGTGTCTTCAAGAGACCGGTCGATTTAAAATGCCCTGTAGAGGAGTTGCTACGGTGTAAACTTGATGTGATGGGTGGAAGTGAATGGGCTCAACACTTTGCTAGTTTGAGTGAAGAGAAGATTAGATGGCATCCATCATGGTAAGTTAGAACAAGCCTTATTTTTCGTGTTGGAAGTTATCTCAATGTGCCTCTCATAGGCACCAGAGCTTGCATAAGTTACAATCCTGTTCTATCTTAGAGGCAATTTGGTTATCCCATAAGTAGATCACCCACCCCAGAGTCGCTTGCTTCTTTAGTTTTCTTTTATGAGGATGGTCATTTTACTAAGGTGCTTCAACAAGTTCGAAGCGCTTGGGAAAATGTGGTGCGTATGAATAAGAACTTAAGACCAAGGGATATCGAAGGAAGGCTTAGTTATCGACAATGGATTACACAGAGAGTTGAGGAGATCAAGCTACCATTTAAGCCGATTTCCTTCCATCCAAAAGATGACGAGCTACCCGAGAATGTAGAAGCTGAAAAAGTAAGCCAACTAAAAGCCGAGTTAGAGAAGATGAAAGTAAGAAATGAAAAACTATCTGAAGACCTCCGTAGGGCCAATAATGACTATGTCGATCTTAAAAAAGCAAAATTAAAAAAGGAGAAGGCTTATGAAGAAATCCTCAAAAGCCAAAGGTCAGAGAGGGGTTATACTTTCAGAATCAAGCAAGACCTTGCTGCTGCCAATACAGAGCTAGCAATGAGGATTCAAGAGCGAGATGCAACGTTGTCAGCGGAACACCAGTGGAAACATCTCTTTGATGAGGCCAAAAGAGATAAACAAGAAGCTTTGAGGGGATTGTGTGACATGCAAATTAAAAATAATGGGCTAGAACAACAATTAAAGGAGGTGGTTACAGCGTGCGAGGAGGAGATAAACAAGGAGCACTGGCAGTTGATAGATGCTGAAGAAAGGCATCATAACATGATAGCACAACTGGAGGGTTATATCAAGGAACAAGAAAACATTGTAGAACATTGGATGAGATGTTTCTCCCAACTAGCTTCTCTAGCTAATGGGGCAATAGATGAGGTCCCTAGAATGTTGTCTGATGCAGAATCAATGATGCCAGCCTTTAACCCACCCGAGGAGATCAATATTTTCATAAATCATTACAAATGGCTGGTGGGAGAGATGAAGAACTTGATCATCAAATCTAGGAATCTTTGATGATTAATTTGTACTTCTTTTATATTTCTTGAACTAGTGGAGAAGAAATGTATTGGATTTGAAATCCCTCACATTGTATGAACTTATTGGAGGAGTGAAATTATGTTACACAACTTTGACCTTATATTAATTCTCATCTTCAACCCGATCAAGTTGGGAAGTGATACTCATTTAGCTTTATGATTTCTTTATAATTGAAACATTCTGTTATAAACTCATGCATTCTTCCTTTACCTTTTATTTATTCTAATGTCATTGATAAAAATTAAAACAGAGAGTGTGCGTAAAATAACGACAAAACTACCGCATCACCATTATAGGACTCGTGCTAACCGAAAAGCAATGGAAGAGTGGGAAGAAGCTCAGGGAGCTATGAAGGCTGATATCAATCAGTTGAAGGATCAAATGATCCAGATATTAGAGGCACTGAAGAGTTTGAAGAGTAATGAAGAAATCTCAGCCACAGTAGAGGGAGATGGGACTCCCCTCTACCCCCCAGGTTTTGCTAGTGGTCCCATGAAAGTTCAGAGGATCAATGCCCAAGGGAATATGATGACTGGCACAGCATATCCTCCCCATAACCTACAACCTCAAGGCACAAATGAGGTTCAATCGCAACCATTCCCCCCATACAGTCTCCCTCCTGGTTACACTCCACCAGTGGGTGATCAGCTCAAGGAAGACCGAGTTATACCTCAAACAAGTACTCTTGAACCCACTCAAGTACCAACATATCCCCATGTTATGCCAAACCATATGAATCCAACCTTTGCGATGGGAGGTAATGCGTCCGGAACGGCTGCTTTCTCGAATCCTCATGTCTTGCCCAACCAAAAGCCTTACATTTTACTATGAGAGAGGAATCTCAGTCAAAACCCTCAACCCATGTTGCTTGACGATTGAAAAGGTTGAAGCTAAGAACAAATTGGAGATTTTAGAAGAAAGACTACGGGTTATTGAAGGGGGAGGAAGTTATGGTTTTGGTGATGCTGCAGGGTTGTGCTTGGTCCTTGACGTTCTAGTTCCTCCTAAATTCAAGGTGCCGGAATTTGAAAAATATAGAGGAATCACTTGTCCAAAAAGTCATTTGATTATGTATTGTCGAAAGATGGCGGCTCATGCCTATGATGATAAACTGTTAATCCATTTCTTCCAAGCCAGTTTGGCTGGTGCAGCCTTAAATTGGTACATGCATTTAGACCTGCCCACATTCGATCCTGGAAGGATTTGGTCGATGCTTTCCTTAAACAATACAAATATAATGTGGATATGGCCCTTGATAGGTTGCAACTACAAAGCATGACTAAGAGGGAAGCCGAGACATTCAAAGAGTATGCTCAACGTTGGAGAAGTAGCTGCTCAGGTTGAACCGCCTCTCCATGATAGAGAGATGACAACTATGTTTATTGACACTCTACAGTCTCCTTTTTATGAGCACATGATAGGAAGTGTCTCATCGAACTTTGCAGATATTGTCATTACTGGAGAAAGAGTGGAGATTGGTTTGAAGAGTGAAAAAATTGCACATAATCCTCCAAGTTCATCAAATACAAAAAAGGTGGCATTTAATGCTGGTAAAAAGAAAGAAGGAGAGACTCATGTGATATCCCCCACACTTGCATGGGCGGGCTATGCACCAGTTCACTATGGGCAAGGTTACCCACATTCCACAACCCAATTCCCATATGTCTCCAATGTTGCACCTGCTTATTACCCCCAACCTTATCAACCTAGGATGCCTCACCTGCCACAAGCTTTACACCGAACACAGTATCATAATACAATACCTCAACCTAAACAAGCTTGGAGACCCAGTCCTAACCCAAACATTAACCATAGTTTCAGTCATAACCCTAACCCAAATACCCATCAAGGAAAAACTAGCAACCCTGATAAGAAATTTGTGAATTTCACTCCAATTCCTATCACTTATACAGAGTTGCTGCTGAATCTTCTTCGCAATGCATTGGTTGCTATCTGTCCCATGAAGCCTATAGTACCCCCATACCCTAAAAGTTATGATGCAAATGCAAAGTGTGATTATCATGGAGGGGCTATTGGACATTCCACAGAAAGATGCCTAGCTCTTAAGCATAAGGTGCAATCATTGATTGATTTAGGATGATTAAGTTTCAAGCAGGATAAGCCTAATATTGAGAATAATCCATTAACAACACATGAAGGTGCCTCCGCGAATGCCATAGGAGAGGAAGACAAGAATCAATTAGTGAAGGAAGTAGGTGAAATTCAGACATCTATGCACTTCATTTTCAGCGGATTGTGCAAGTACAAGATGATACCATGTGAGTATGAAGAGAGGGATATGTGCTCTCTTCATCCCCAAGCCCAACATTCTATTGAGGATTGCTCAGAATTTAAGCAGATGTTGCAAAAGTTAATGGATATGCATTTAGTGCAAGTCAACTTCCCAAGAAAGGAGGGAGAAGTATTAATGAACTCAAATGGGGAGCAAGACTCGTTTTTACCTAAGCCATTGGTAATTCACTTCACTAACAATGCATCTACGCTCATGCCCCAAGGACGACAGCCTATTGTGATGCACACGCCATCCCCTTTTCCTTATAAGGATGAGAAGGAAGTCCCTTGGAAGTATGATTCATATGTAAGGAATGAAGGGTCTCAAGAACAACGAGTGAATGAGACTCATGATATTGATACATCAGCTATTAGCAATATCTCTGGCATAGGTGGCATGACTAGGAGTGGCCGACTGTTTACACCTCCCGAGTTGAGGGGAAGTATAAACCATAGAGGTGAGGAGAAAAATAAGCAAAATATGATCAAGGAAACGAAAAATTCCCCAAAAGGAAAAACGGTTCAGACTGAAGAAGAACCTAAAAAAGAAGGAGGACGAGATAAGAAAGAAGTATCTGATGAGGAAGCATGTGAGTTCCTCAAATTCATTCAGCAAAATGAATATAAAGTGGTAGATCAGTTGAATCGCATGCCGGCCAGAATCAGCCTGTTAGAGTTGCTAATGCATTCAGCCACTCATAGGGAGTTGTTAATGAAGATTTTAAATGAAGCACATGTGGAACAAAACATATCCCTGAATAAGTTTGAAGGAATTATTAGCAACATCACTGTCAATAATTACCTTACTTTTACCGATGATGAGGTTCCAGTTGAGGGGAGGGGGCATAACAAAGCCCTTCATATTTCAGTCAAGTGCATGGATCATATTATAGCAAGAGTACTTATAGATAATGGTTCATCTTTGAATTTCATGCCAAAAACCACTTTGGAAAAATTGCCCTATGATGTATCTTACATGAGGCCAAGTGCCATAGTGGTGAGAGCTTTTGATGGAAGTCGGAGAGAGTTCATGGGAGAGATTGACCTCCCAGTCCAAATTGGACCTTGTATCTTCCAAGTAATATTCCAAGTCATGGACATTATACCTGCTTATAGTTGCCTACTGGGTCGCCCTTGGATCCATTCCGCTGGGGTAGTACCCTCCACCTTGCATAAAAAATTAAAATTTGTGATGGGAGACAAGTTGATTATAGTCTCTGGAGAGGAAGATTTACTGGTGAGTGGGCCATCATCTACCCGATACATTGATGTTGCGGAGGAAGCGCTAGAGACTTCATTCTAGGCTTTAGAGATTGTAGATATAGCTTATGTTGAGTCGACTCCTATAGAGCCTCATTTTTCAGGTGCATCCTTAATGATGGCTAAGATCATGCTGAGAGAAAGATATTGTCATGGAGTTGGTTTGGGAAGAAATGGAAAAGGTTCAGTGTTTTTGCTGAGGATGGAAGATAATAAAGGTCGATATGGCTTGGGATATAAGCCCAATCGAGCAAACAAAAAGAGAATAATAGAGGAGAAAAGAGAGAAAAGTCTGGCTCGTTTGGAGGGACGTGAGCCGAGGACGAGAAGAGTTCCCATCTTTGATATCAAGCGAAGCTTTCGGAGTGTAGGCTGGGTGAATCTGGAGTAGGTGGCTACAGCTGATGATGATTCTAACTTCGAGAGCTCGAGTCTAATGCATCAATGCCCTCCGAATATGGAACTCACCAACTTGGAATCCCGTGAACTACCCATGGTGTTTAGTTTTGAGACAATGTAATTTGTTCTTGTTTTTCTTCTCTTTTTCTAGAAATCTTATTGCTCTACCCAAGGCATTAGGATGTTTTGTTTGGGTACAACTTTTATCTTCATGTTAGCATTAATAAATACATTTCATCATTTCCCTTGTCCTTTCTTTGCTTCTATACCTATGTTGGCCTATTCATTTCTTTCCTAACCTTGAATAATGCAGATCTAATAGTGAATCCTATGAAAATAACAATGTCAATATTGCTTGCCACGATTTCTCATGTCCAATTGATAACGTGGAGGATGATTTTGAGGAGAGTTGTGAACCTTCTCCGGAACTGATAAGATTAATGGAACAAGAAAAAAGGGAGATAAAGCCACATCAAGAAAGAATTGAAATAATTAATTTAGGAAGTGAAAGTGAGAGGAAGGAAGTAAAGGTCGGCACCCACCTGGCAAAAGAAACGAGAGAGAAATTAATTAACCTGATGCAGGAGTTCAAAGATGTTTTTGCTTGGTCCTATCAAGATATGCCTGGGTTAGATCCTGATATAGAGCAACATAGGCTGCCACTGAAACTTGAATGTCCTCCGGTCAAGCAGAAGTTGAGAAGAATGAAACCCGAAATGACCTTGAAGATTAAAGAAGAAGAAAAAAAGCAGTTTGATGCTGGCTTTCTAGCAGTAGCGAGATACCCTCAATGGGTTGAAAATGTGGTTCCCGTTCGAAAGAAAGATGGCAAAGTCCGAATGTGTGTAGATTATCGGGATTTAAATCGTGCCAGCCCTAAAGACAACTTTGCGTTACCACATATTGATGTTCTGGTTGACAACACGGCCAAATTTTCTCTTTTCTCCTTTATGGATGGTTTCTCTGGTTATAATCAAATAAAGATGGCACCAGAAGACATGGAGAAAACAACTTTTATCACGTTGTGGGGAACATTTTGTTATAAGATAATGCCATTCGGGTTAAAGAATGCTGGAGCGACTTACCAAAGAGCGATGGTGACCTTATTTCATGACATGATACATAAAGAGATTGAGGTCTATGTAGATGATATGATCGCCAAATCCAGAATAGAGGATGAGCATATTTTTAATCTAAGAAAGTTGTTCGAAAGGTTAAGGAAGTTTCAACTCAGGTTAAACCCAGCCAAATGCACTTTTGGTGTGAAATCTGGGAAATTACTAGGGTTTGTGGTTAGTCAAAGAGGGATAGAGGTGAATCCAGATAAAGTGCAAGCAATCTTGGAAATGCCAGCCCCATGCTCAGAAAAGGAAGTTCGAGGTTTTTTGGGTAGATTGAACTACATTGCTAGATTCATCTCTCAATTAACTGCTACATGTGAACCTATATACAAGTTATTGCGTAAGAATCAAACTGTAGAATGGAATCAAGATTGTCAAAGAGCTTTTGATAAAATTAAGCAATACTTGCAGGATCCTCCAATATTGCTTCCACCAGTGTTTGGAAAACCTCTCATCTTATATTTGATAGTGTTGAATGAATCAATGGGTTGTGTGCTAGGCCAAATTGATGAAACCACAAAAAAAGGAGCATGCCATTTATTATTTAAGTAAGAAGTTTACCATTTGTGAGCAACGATATTCCTCACTTGAGAAAACTTATTGTGCATTGGTGTGGGCTGCTCATCGGTTAAGGCAGTATATGTTGAGTCATACAACTTGGTTGATATCCAAAATGGATCCCATTAAATATATATTTGAGAAACCCGCTCTAACCGGGAGGATAGCTCGATGACAGATGTTATTATCAGAATATGACATCATATACGTCATCCAAAAAGCCATAAAAGGCAGTGCTTTGGCAGACTATCTAGCTCATCAACCCATAGACGATCATCAACCCATGCAACCGAAATTCCCTAATGAAAACATTTTGGTGCTTTTGGCGGATGGTATAAAGGATCAAGATGACAATAGATGGAAGTTGTGGTTTGATGGAGCCTCTAATGGTTTAGGGCATGGAATAGGGGCAGTGCTCATATCTCCAGAAAATCAATACACCCCAATGATAACAAGGTTGTGTTTCAGTTGTACCAATAACATTGCGGAATATGAGGCATGTGCCATGTGCATTAGAGCAGCTATTGAATTCAAAGCACAAATTTTAGAGGTATATGGGGATTCAGCATTGGTAATCCATTAATTGAAAGGAGAATGGGAAACTAGAGATCATAAATTAATCCCTTACCAGGCATATATCTAGGGGCTAACAAAATACTTTGAAGCCATTGACTTCCATCATATCTCACGAGAAGATAATCAATTAGCAGATGCCTTAGCAACCCTATCGTCAATGTTTGAGTTGAATCAGGAAAGAGAATTACCATTGGTAAAGATGAGAAGTCATGAACAACCCGCATACTGTTGTTTCATTGAGGAAGAGTTAGATGGCAAGCCTTGGTATTTTGATATCAAGTGTTATCTCAAAGATAGAAAGTATCTTGAGGCGACTTCTGAGAATGATAAAAGAGCATTGAGGAGATTAGCCTCGAGTTTCTTGCTAACTGGAGACATGCTATATAAAAGAAATCACGATATGATACTCCTTAGATGTATTGATGCAAAAGAAGCAGATCAGATACTGAAGGAGGTTCATGAAGGATCTTTCGGGACTCATATGAATGGGCATGCTATGGCTAGAAAGATTTTGAGGGCTGGTTATTTTTGGTTAACTATGGAGAGTGATTGTTGTACCCATGTATGGAAGTGTTATAAATGCCAAACATATGCTAATAATATCAATACACCTCCAACATCTTTGAATGTCCTAACAACACCATGGCCTTTTTCGATTGGGGAATAGATGTTATTGGGGCCATCGAGCCGAAAGCCTCGAATGGACATCGTTTCATTTTGGTTGCAATTGATTATTTCACCAATGTGACTAGAAAGGTGGTTATAAACTTCATGAAAAGAGAGTTGATATGTAGATATGGGTTGCCAAGTAAGATTAGTACAGATAATGCCACCAACTTGAATAATAAGATGATGAAAGAGTTATGTGATGACTTCAAGATCCAACACCACAATTCATCCCCTTATCGTTCGAAGATGAATGGGGCAGTAGAGGCTGCAAACAAGAATATAAAAACGATCATACAAAAAATGGGGGTAACATACAAAGACTGGCATGAAATGCTCCCTTTTGCTTTACATGGGTACCGTACGTCAGTTCGAACATCAACTGGGGCAACTCCATTTTCGTTGGTATATGAAATGGAAGTCGTGCTTCCCTTTGAAGTGGAAATTCCTTCCTTGAGAGTGTTGATGGAAACCCAATTAAAAGAAGTAAAGAAATAAAAGTATCAAGATAAGGAGAAAAGACTAACAGCGGTATGTCATGGTCAGCTATACCAAAAGAGGATGAAGAAGGCATTTGATAAGAAAGTCTGTCCTCGAGAATTTCATGAGAGGGATCTGGTGTTGAAGAAGATTTTGCCAGTTCAGAAGGATCATAGAGGTAAGTGGACTCCAAATTACGAAGGGCCTTATGTGGTGAAGAAGTCTTTCGTAGGGGGAGCTTTAATTTTGACAAAAATGGATGGAGAGACTTAAATCTCCCAGTCAATTCTAATGCAGTCAAGAAGTATTATGCTTGAGATGAATATTACAATGATTGGGAGTAATGTGGCAAGATGTTGATGTTGTTTAATTCTAGGATTTACTGAAACTTTTTCTCTTGTCACAGTCTTTCTGAGCCAAATTTCTTGCTATACCATTGTACATACACAAATTCATCAACTCTATTTTATGAGTTTGCTCAATGTCATTTTGTTTATCTCTTGGATTTAAATGCTTGTCCACTAAAAAACACCATGGGTTAGCTTACAGTATAATGAAGAGAAGTGATTCATCTCATAATTCTGCAAGATTTTGCTTAGCATGAGTCCTAAAGGGTGCCGCGATTAAAAAATATGTCGGATTTGTTGTTTTCCTTAACAAATGGTCAAATTTATGAAAAAAAAAACCAAAAAAAAAGAAAAGAGAGAGGATAGTAAGAAATGATATGATGATTTTTTTGTGGTTTAATGGATCAATAAAGACTAAAGTTTTCTTTTTGAAGAATTGATCTAATTCATGTACTTGAAAATTCTTCAACCTTTGTATTCCAAAATAAGAAGAATTGGTCTTATAGTGTTTGTGAGTCTTTTGTGGTCCCGTCGTGACCCCGGTTGCGACAGATGGCGACTCCACTGGGTTTCACCCTTTTATATTCTTTGATCTCAATATTTCTTTTATTTTTGTATGGAAATGTCTTTTCGTAAAAATTAACATTTTTAGATATACTTATATCTCTACTGTTAATCTCCACTACAACATAACCTTTTGCTCTTATCTTATAATCGAGAAAAATGCATTTCTTTACTATATGATCCAACTTGGATCTATTTCTTTCAAGAGTGGATGTAAAACAAAGGAACCAAAAACCTTTAAATTTTGATGGTCAAGCAATCGATTGTGTATCAGTTCAAACAGAGTCCTTCTATTAATAACGTTTGAAGGTATTCTATTTATTAAGTAAACAACATGAGTATATGACCAAAATATGAGGGGTATATTGGATTCAAACATAATATTTCTAGTTACGTTTATAATAAGTTAATGTTTCCTTTCAACAATGGCATTCTATTGTGGAGTTTCTACACAACTATTTTGATGAATGATCCCCAGTTTATCAAACAAATCATCACAAACAAATTCATGTCCATTATCAATCCTTATGATTTTAATTTTTCTATTGAATTGATTTTGAACAAAGGCAATGAAATTAAATATCGCAGTTCTAGTTTTATATTTGTTTTTCATCAGAAAAATCCAAGTGTGCTTACTATAGTTATCAACAACAGTGAGAAAGTACTTATGACCGTGTGTAAAGGGTGTAGAAATGGGTCCCCATATGTCTAGGTGAATAAGTTCAAAAATATGTGGTAATTTGTATTGATTTTAGAGAAAGGAAGCTTATGTTGTTTTTCTAAGTGGCAAGATTCACAAACTTTGTTAGTGTCAAAGTGTATATAAGGAAGGAATTACTGATATTTTGTAAGACCTTTTTTGAAGGATGTGCCAATCGGTGATGTTATAAGTCAATGTCTTGTTCTTCATTCTAGGATTCAACTTCTCTAATAGTGATGGTGTTGTAGATTTTCTTGTTGTCTAATATCTGTAATTAATTCAAATTATTGTAGAGTTTAGCATTCCCAATTACCCTCAAGGAAGCATTTTCCTGGATCTAGAAAAACTCATGTGAAAAAATTAGTTTACAATTCAAATGTTTTATGAGATGTTGAAAAGATATAAGATTGAAGGTAAAATTGGGTATATAAAGTACATTATGAATGTGCAAGTTCTCTGTGAAACGAATGGCTCCAACGTGTTCAACAATTACTTGAGAATTATTTTGAAGTTTTACACAAATAGGTCTTATTCTAAAAAGGTAGTGTAATGAGCCATTTTATAAGTGACATGATCTGTGACACCAGTATCTAAAATCCATGAGTCAGTATTGTCATTACCTGTATTTGTTGGAGAAGATGAAGATTCGACAATAAAACTGTTCACCTTAATATTGGTTTTTTATTCTTGTAGCATCTGAAGAATCTGTTACATTTTTTTTGTTTGTAGAAGTAATCTTCATTTCCACTTGCAAAATAGCAACTCATAACAATCTAGTATCCCCAAACTACCCATCTACTATGTAGGGTTTGAGTTGGAGAGACTAGGAGGTAGTTACAGTTCAAAAAAATCAATGAATTTCCTTAAGTATCCTATCAACTAAGACCTTGTTGGGCCAATTTCTAAAACTAGGAAGAATTAAAGATATCCTAAGTGCCACTTCCTTCTTAATCAACACGAAGACTTGGTCCGGTCTCTTGGATTTGTGCAAGAATTGTCGCCGATTACGCTCCATCCAAGTATGGTACACACAAGCTACCATAGCTGAGTACACAAATTTCCTCCCCGCTTTCTCTTTGAATGCAAACCGTAGTCATCGACTCCAGTTATGATATCTATAGCTCCACTGGTCTAAGCAGCACCATCCACAAACAGCTTTTAAGAGTTCACGACTCCAAGTGCAAGAGAAAAATAGGTGGTCATGAGATTCCGTGGAATTGTTGCAAAGGTAGCACTCAGGTTGAATCTGCATATACATAGCCAGAGAATCCTTTGTTCTCAGTCTATCCTTGACTGCCAGCCAAAGAATGAAATCATGCTTAGGAACTGAATAACTATTCCACACCAATTTGTGCAAGTCAAAGTTTACTTGGGGACCAAGTAGTAGCCTATAGCCTTCCTTCACAGTATATTCCTTGTTCTGCTAGTCAAGCCATAGACCATTTGTGTAGCCACTACTCAATCTGTCTCTAGCCTTGAGTAATTGTTTCCAATGCCAACTAACTGCAATTGTTTGCTAACATTGCCACAGATCCCCTTGTTTGATGTACACTGAACTTATCCATTTGACGCATAGATGGTCCTTCTTTATAGCTAATTGCCAAACTTGCTTGCCAAGCGCTGCAACATTCCAAATGTGCACATCTTGGAAGCCTAAACCACCATGTTTTTTCTGTCTACACAGGGTCTGCCACGCTACAGCAGCTCTTGGCCTGCCCATCCGATTAAGGCCCCATAGAAAGTCCCTGCACTTTTGTTCAATTTCCTTTATCACCCGTTTAGGAATGATGAACACTGTGGCCCAATGAGTGTGGAGAGTCAGCAGAACAGATTGGATAAGTTGAGTCCTCCCTTGATAGGATAGGTTTCTTGATTTCCAAGCATTCAATCTTTTGGTGATTCTTTCTACTAAACACTGACAAGTTGCAACTGACCACTTCTTTGCTGAGAGGGGTAACCCAAGGTATCTAAAAGGAAAAGATCATTTCTGAAAGCCAGTGATTTGCTGAAGGTGGGCTTGTTGCTGATCCGTCGTTCTAGCCATAAATATCATTGATTTGTGTTTATTAGCAAAAAGACCAGAGCTTAATGAGAAATTGGCTAAGGCATCATTTAAAATTTGGACATTGGCTGCATTAATTGGGTGTTTTCTTGCTTTTCTTGTTGATTCATTTATTCTTTGCTTTTATCATTGGATGGGTGAATATTGTTCCCAATAATAGAATTAATGGTGATCTGGTCAAATCTTGATTTATACTTGGAGGAAAATCATGTTTTGAATAACATTCATTAGCAATATGATTCATCTTGTGCTAATAGCTGCACTATTTTTCTTTATTAAATTTTTATCCTCTTCCTTTTCCATGTTGTTTCCAATTGTTATTGTTGAGTTTCCTTGGCTAAGATTTCCAATTGGATTGGCTATTGGTAACATTGATATTGGACTTCATATCAACTAAGGTATTTCTAGTTAATTGTCTTTGTTATTGTAGAACAAGAGAGAAAAGTTTATTGATGTTGGATAGAGGCTCCATTAAAAGAATTTGTGTTTTTATATTAACATAAATTTCTTCGAACCCTTTCAAAAAGCACATAACGTATTCAGATTCTTTATATTTGGCCACTGTCTTTGTCAAATCGCAATTGCACCTACTCTTGAAAATACACGGAGGAGTAGGCTCAATGAGTCAAGTTCCTTCTAAGAAATTTTTAAATCAGTGAAAAATTGGATATGCTTATTTCTCCTTGTCTTGTTGAATGTATTTCTTGTTACAAATCATATATCCTGAAGTGATCTCCTTTAGAGAATCTTTCTTTCATATCATCCCATGATTCTTTGGCATTGTCGATATACACGGTGCTTTGCGCAATTTGTGGAGAGACAACACGATTTATCCAAGAAATCACCATGATGTTGCATCTTTTCCATGCCTCAAAGGGAGCAATATCATGATGAGGTGTAGTGATACTTCCATCGACGATTTTTTTTTTTTTAGTAAGGCGCGTTTTATAACCCTATTCCAAGAGTGGTAATTCAACCCATTGAGTTGAGGATTAACCAAGATCATACCTAGATTTTCACATGGATGAAGATAATAGGGATTGGATGGGTTTTGCAAATTATCCATTGTTCCTTGAGGAAGATTTATTACAAACTCCATGTATAAAGAAAAATAGAGAATGATGATGTAAATGGAGGGAAATGGCATTTCAAGAATGTGTGAAAAAGTTTCATGAGAAATGTGGATGGAGAGTGGGTCACACTCTGATACCATAATGCAGTTTGGATCAGGCGTTATTCCTATTCTCAATTGTAAGAATGCAAGAACAAGGATGAACAAAGATGAACAGAGGGTTCGAAAAAGAGAGGGAGTGAATGGAGAGCATAAGAAGAAACAAAGAAAGAAAATAATGCATTTATTGTATTTTGTCGTATATACAATGAAAGAGGAAAAAAGCCAATAAATAAAAGAGAAAGAAGTCATTGATACATAACAACCATGCAATGCAAGAGGAAACAACCATAACGATTATAACAAAATAACTATGTTTCCTTAACAGATTTCAACATAACAAACATGAGCAATGAATGATGATTTGAGGTGTCTTCATGAATTCTTTAATTTATTTGAAGCAAGAGGTGTGACACACAATCTACATCAACAAACAGTGGAAGAATTTTGGCGTAGCAATCCTTAAAGTTGTTATTTGAATTGGTGAGTATCTTGCATAATTCTTGGAGTTGTATCATTGGACAACATGACAATGACATAAATGAATTAGCCAAGAGTAATTCGAACAAGGCAGCCAACATTAGATTTCAATGATTGGTGCATTTTGTATTCATAATTAATGTCAAAGCGGTGTTCAATCAGCACAAGTGAAACAAATTTGCAAGCAGTTGGAGTAGTTTATTCAACATGGCATTTGATGAAATCAAATCAACTAGTGCGAGGTGGTGTGGTGGTGTTTTTTTGCTTTTCGGTACCATTCTTTATTGATATGAATGTAGCAAGTGAAAGCTGAGAAGTGTTGGAATAAATTATTCTTGAATTAACGGTGGAGTGATGTTGGCTAATGTAGAATTGTTGCCCTTCAAAATACATTGTTGAAGAGTCCATATGACATTAAGTGGTATCAAAGTTCATTGATTTTATCTTTGAAATTCAATTTTTTGTACAAATCTTCATTGACTTGTTGATTAATCTTGATTTTGATATCTTATTCTTATCAATCAGGTTTCTTTTTCATCTCTCGTCTCATTCCACATTTTCAATTGTCTTGATTTTTCTTCGGTGGAAATTATTGAAAACAATTTCTGAATCCGAGATTTGTTTGTCATCAAAACCATTGCTTGGAACTTTGGCGAGCAAATGAAGAAGAATGTGGTGGAACTCTTCCACTCTATTTTGTAGGAACCAACTGAACTTTTACAATTAGCCATTACATTTCATCCTTACCTCCCTCTAACGCTATAGTTCCAACTCAACCTTTAGCTCGACATCCACCGAAATCACGTTCCTTCTACCTAATTGCTCCATCACCACTAGTTGCTCCCTTAGCCTCACCTAAGCATTTTACCCAAGCCATAAAAGCTCTCATTAATCCTTCTACTAACCTAAAAGCTCTCATTGAGCCTTTTATAAACTTACCACTTTCTTACCCTTCACCTACCTTTCAACTAACAAAAGCTTTCACTTAGTCTTCTCTACCACCAAATTCAACCAATCTCTTCTTAGCCTTACCAAGTCATCAACACCATCCTAAATCATGATCATCTTACTCTCAACCTTTTTGGATACCAAAAGGGGGAGAAATTGTATATAGTTTTGTTTCTTATAAGAAATATTTTTTTATACTTTTTATAGCACCTTGAGTATTGTATATATACTTTTGTGTTCATTAATATATAAGTGTCTTATATCAATTGTCTCTACATTTCCTTATCCTTGTTATGATATATTTATAACGTACCTACATAATCAATATGCTCAATCCTTAATTTATATTTCTCATATTTGATTATATATATTTTTCAAAACTAATTATATTTATTATCATAATAAAAGGGAAAGTTGTTCGATGTAGAAATCTAGATGATCTAACCTCATGTAACTAGACGGTGTTTTGATGATTAACAAATATGCATTATTTTTGTGATCTAATATTTTGAACCAAATATTAAAAATATACCATATGAAAAAGAGTGACATTGTGTACTTATATAAATTTGAAATGAAAGTGAAAAATACATGTGTGTAATCTCGTGATTATAGTAGAACCTTTCAAGTTTACTTGAAAGAGAACTAGGCATACCTTAGTTAGAGTTAACAAGTATAAAATAGGTGTTTATCTATCATTTCTATTACATGTTTTAGTTTGTCTCTCTTAGATAAATTCATGTCACAAGCTAACCAAAATTATTTATGAAAATCTTTGTAAATTTATTAGATGTCAATTGTTGAATTGTCTACTACTTGCTTGTTTATCAATAACTTTTCAAAAAATTTATAAACTCTATTCAACCTCTCCCTTTTAGAGTTAACCTACACCACTACAAAAATTATCTTCTATAATATCATTCTATGTCTATTATTCCTAAATCAACATAGAAAAAATTGTGGCAACAAATTTGCAATTTCTTATAAGCTTTTTACATTAGTTGTAGATTAAGCAATTTCTACATTAGTAATGAGTATAACTATGATTCATCTACAACCAATGTGGAGAGGTCTTTATAACCCAGGCTCGTGAAATAAATTGTCTTCGTCACTGATTTCTTCTCTCGCAAAACTAGTTTATCTTCTTCAGTCATAATTGTAGTTCCTTACTCATTCCCAATTATCATTGTGGTCTCGTTATCATCATTGGTGGCATCCATTGTCCTCATTGTTGTTTGCATTAATGGTTTTCTATTTTGACTCCCTTGCATTTATTCTCGCTACATTTTATCCCTATTCTCATTTCCTTGCATTTGCACCACTTTCCAGGTAAGTCAATCTCCCTCACTCTCCCTCTCTCTCTCATAGATCATCACTTGTAATACAATGACCATGT
The DNA here is from genome assembly GCA_016859785.1 of Macrotyloma uniflorum. Lineage (NCBI taxonomy): Eukaryota > Viridiplantae > Streptophyta > Magnoliopsida > Fabales > Fabaceae > Macrotyloma > Macrotyloma uniflorum. Next base: position 724,804 of record BDMB01000062.1, read on the forward strand.
GAATGAAAAATAATGTTGATTATTATCTACTAGTCTACTATTACATAGAATTATGAAGTGTAAATCTAAGTTTACTTTCAACTCCTCTCCTCCGTCTCTTCTTGTGCTTGCCCCAAACTCCTAAAATCCCACATTTCCTTGGTTCTTAGTGGAAAGTTTTGTTCTTTTGTCTTTTCTTCTCTTTAGGTGAGTTGGGTAGTCTTTTGTTCAATATTTGGAACTATGGAGATGATTTGTGTTTTAGGATAAATATGATGCTTGAGCAAGATTGTGCAAGTTCTATGGTAGTTTTATGTACTTGGTTGCTTCAATGTTACTATAAGGAGATGCTTTCTAATTGGATTGTGGTGTTTAGTTAAGAATGATTATTTCTATGTTATTCTTGATTCTATTATGCAATTATCTACAAATTTTGGATTTGAGGTTGTCTTACATTCGAAGGATTATGACACTAATTGGTGGCACATTACTCATGTTTAGGAATTTTTTTTACTTAATTAATATCTATACATAAAATCTTGGATTATATTTTCATAAAATTTTGCTCCATCCATATACATCTCGATTTGTTCTCTACATCCATACTTGATTGTGGTGTATTTAACCTGGTCATTTTTATATAGTGTATTTGGAGATTAATGTGAAATATTATCATTTTTTTTTTCAAAAATGACAAATAAGTCTTAATGAGTGTGTATTAACTAAGTGAAAAGTAGTGTCTTTTCAAATAGAATGGAAAACAACTTTAATAAAAATATTAGATGTACATGCATCATATAAGTCAATTTCTATAAGATAGATTGTAAAATAAATTGAAGTTGGATAAATTGATGCTGCATGTCTCAAAAGTACAAGAATGAAGTTGAATATTTTTTTTTTAATATACTCAACGAAATAGACACAATATAAATGAAAATTTTTAATGTCCTTTCATTAATTAATTGTTAATGACAAGTGCAAGTCATAAATAGTTACTTTTACTAACCGTACATTGTTTGTTTTATAGATTTAGACTCTATAGGTACAATGATTCATTTTTTAATTTTAATTACATTAATAGTTAATATATATATATATATATTAATTTTCTTATTATTACTATTTTTATAGAAAGTAATTATAGGTGTTTAACTCACTTCCAAAACTGGTTCAGAAGGTGAGGTTTACACCTCATCCTCCCCTCACATTGAGGAGTCATTTTCAACTCGAATATGACCCATTAACAGGTGACTCAATCTAGGCTCAATATCCTGCTAACAATCAAGGTTCAGTATATTAACAAGTGGCCGAAATCTAAGTCCAACAATCTTGTTAATCTGGCTCTGATACCATATTAGTAGTGGATTTTAAACCTAACTCATCCTCATAAACCGGCTCAGAATGTGAGATTTACACCTCACTTATATATTATAGTTCAACCTCATTTTTAATCAATATAAAATTTCTCCAACAATTTTACAATGTTAAATGAATAATTATTTAAAATAAGAGTATTGAAAAAGAAATAAAAAGAAACTAATCAAAATCAAATTATTTTTTTATTTTTTAATCTATTTTGTGTTAAATGGTACAATTTGATTCAAATTTTATATTATAAATAAAAATTTAACTAACTCAAACTAAATCATTTATTATATTTAAATATAATATTATATGTTTAAAATTAAATATATAAAATATATTTAACAATTTATAATAATAAAAATCACAAAACCAATCTAAATCAAATCACTAAATATTTTTTCGATTTAATTTAAATTTTATATTTAATTTTTATATTTTATTTAGATAAATATTGATAAAATGAATGAAACTAAACTATGCTACTAATATGAGAAATAGGAACTTATTATTTATATAATTTCTTCAGACTTCAATTCATACAAAAATTAAAAAATAAAAGAAATAAGAAAAAAAAGTACATTTAGAATTGAATTTTAATGTCAAGGAAAGACATTAGCTTATAACTTATTTATTTTTATAACTAATAAATTAGTGTTTATATTAGTATTAAATTATTATAATTATGTAGAAATCATTGGAAACTTCTGGTTATTTGTCCTAAAGACTGACATTGTGTGTTAAATATTGTGTGTTATATTGTAATTGCATTTTTTTTTTACTATTTAATTACTTTAATATTTTCTAAACAACATCTTATGAGTAATAATTTTTCAAGGTTTGCAATACAACGATGTAATACACATGAGTAAAAACAACAACTCTAATATATTATAATTAACATAAACCATTTCTATTCTCTAATATAAATTAAATAAATATATATTATTTTACACTACGAATTAACGTATTATTTAATTTTAGTCTAATAAATAACCTAGTAACTATGACTGCGGCTACGATGTTATGTATTAGGTATGCCTTATAATTATGGATAGTGTTAGAAATTTTTGAGACCAAGTTAAATAATATTTCTTAGAGTTAAATATGTTTTGGTTTGCGTATTTGTCTTCACAATTATTTTCTATCCATATATTTTTTAGAGGATCAATTTAACCCTATAACTTTGAAAAATATATGATTTTAATCCTTTTATAAAATTTATAATAATAAATAAATATTAATAAATGTTATATTTATGTATAAATAATTATTAAAATCATATATAATCCTTTTTATTATCATTAAAAAGTTAAACTTAAATATAAAGAAAACCTTAAAATCACATATTTTTTTAATAGTTTGAGAACTAAATTGATCCCAGTATAAATATAAAAATAATGTTTGAGATAAATATAAGAAGCAAAAATATATTTAACCTTATTTCTTATAACTTTAATCATTTGCATATATATTATTATGTTATATTTATAATTAATTTTTATTGCAAGTCGATAGAGAAAATGAGTCAAATGAAAATAATAGAAAAAAATTAAAAGTAAAAGGCAATAAAAAATTTAGTAGCTAGGAATAGATAAAAATTTATATATATTTTTAGTTTTGTTTATCTTATAATTGTTTGTTAATATATTTTATTATGAATTATTGAAAATTATAATTTACATAATTATTTTATATTTGTTATAGACTATTTTTCTATATATAAGTAGAGAATATGACAAAAATAATATTAGCATTTACAAAAAAAAAAAAACTTTGTATCTTAAATAATATAAAAATTCTAACATCAAATATGTCACTACAAGAAATTTATACATTAGTTATGGAAAATTTTTTAACTAATTTTTCATTAATTTTTCTCTAATTTTTTGTTAAAATTTATTGCGATAGATTAGTTACGGATTAGCTAAGAAATTTTCCATAGCTAAATATAGGTAGCTAATTAGTGAGAAATATATTTGGTCACTATTCTATAGCAAATTTAGTCGCCAATCTGTCGCAAATATCTTGCTAATATTGGTTAAAAAATTTTATATTTTCCTAGCTAATTGATTATCTAATTTCTCACTATCTTAAAATTAAATTCTTATAATTTTTCCTCGCTATTTTGTAGCTATTTTGTCGTAATTTTTCTGTCACTAATTGATAGTTAATTGCTCGCAACATTGTTCTAGCTATTTTATAACTATTTCATCGCAAATTATCCCTAGCTAATATGTAGCTAATGCTTTTCAACTTTACTATCATTGCTTTAGAGCTAATCCCTCGTAAATATTCATTTGATAATTCACCATCTTCATTACATGGTAGCTATTCCCTCTAATCTGTAGCAAATTGTTGAATGTATTTTCTAACAAATTTGTTGCAAATCTTTTACTGTTTTGTTACAATTCTAATATCACATGTTTGTTATTAAAATAATTATAAAACCTGCATATTTTTATGCAAAAGAAATAATAAAATACTTTAAAAATACTAAATCTTATCAACTTTCAATAAGCAAAATATTTGTTCAAACATAATAACAGTAATCGTTCAAACATTTATAACATAACTGAAATAATGTTCAACCAAAAAGTAGTATATCAACTTAAAAGAACTA
>BDMB01000062.1:728823-762547 GCA_016859785.1 Macrotyloma uniflorum
AAAAAGTAGTATATCAACTTAAAAGAACTACATCAACTAAAAAGTAGTATCTGAACTTAAAAGCATTACATCAACTAAAAAGTAGTATATGAACTTAAAAACACTACATCAACTAAAAAGTCATCAAGAAGATTAAAATAGAAACAAAGTACTTAATTCATTGAAGTACATCTTCATTCTTGATTCTTTAAAGCAGACAATAAATCTTTCTTAAAAGATTGCATCTGCTCCTGCATTTGTAGCTGCATAAGTGTTTGCATTTTTGTTTGTGCTTTTATTTAGGCTTGCATTAGATCTTGCATTTTAGTTTGGGCTTAAAACTGTGTTTGCACCTCGTCTTTCAAATTAGATATTTGTGCTGCCAATGTAGTGATTTCTTCATTCAAAGGTGTAGGATTTGGATTTTGAGAAGGACCTTCAACGGTTGAAGATGAAGCATGTGGAATGCTAAGATTCAAACTCTGACCAATGTCATATATTCTATCTTTCTTATTTTTGTCACCCATCTTTATCCAAATATCAGAGTCAACTACAGGATGCTTTGATGTGTCTCCTCCATACTTTTCAGTCATAGCATTTTCATATGATTCCTACATCAAATTAATATTTTAATAATATTATAGATAAATAAAATTTAATGTGAAACATTTAAAATTTATACACACTTACAATGAATTTTTTTACTTTGTTAGATACATACTCTCCATCTTTTTTCTTATGAACTTTGTTGTATAATTCACCATAAGAAATGGGACGTTTATACTCTTCTTCCTGTGAAATAGTATGCAATTCAGGATATATACATTCTACAATTCAAGAAATATAAAACTAAAATAATTTATCACTTGATTACTTAAAAGTAAGCATGAAGTCTAAATTAAGACACAAATGTTATCCCATACTTATAACAAACCTAATATTTAATCTACAACTAATAGTAAATGTTTATCAACAAATATCTTATATCAATTCTACTATATTTTAACTACAGACAATATAACATACAGACATTATATTTATCTAATATCAATACACTAAAGTAATAAACAGTATATAACATTAGATGAGTTGTCAATATTACTATAAAATGTGTAAGTATAAACACCATTTTTTTCAAATGTTGTCCAAAGCTCCTTGAGCCTCTTGTGTGCACCATGGCATCAGGCTTGGTAGCCCTATTGGTCTTTCCTGTAATAGACTTCTTTTTCCATTCGTCTGTTATCCAAATGTCTACTAATCCATTCCACATTTCAGTCCTTATGCATCTTGATCCGTGACCCTTTAAATCTTCAATATTATTTGAATTTGCTTTTTCTTTTGCCTTTTTTCTTGCCTTAGCTAAAGAGTCGGAATATTGATCCATGCATGTCAAATTCCAAACCTTTCTTGCCATACTACGATCATAAGTTGAGGCAAAACGATACTTATTCTACACCAATATCAATTAATTAAATTATTTAATTAGTACAAAATTTGNACTAATATAAAGTTGAGTAATTGATTAAGTTTAGTTTTACTTACGGGTTACTAACTTGTTGCACAGATATGAGAAGTCTTCTATCAACTTCATGGTGAGAATCTGCACTTGAAGGTTCCTTTGCAACTTGTGGGTTATTAGATGTTGGGACTTCATATGATTGGCCAACATCAATTGGTGGAGTGGTGGTTGTTGCTTGACCATTATCATTTGACTGGCTAGCATCAAGTGATAGTCCATGGGTAGAAGTAGCACCTAAGACAAGACTAATGAAACAATACATTATATTCAAATAATTTAAAAGTTAATAAATGAATTTTCATCCAACAATATATTATACCTAATGAGTTCAAAGAAGGATCTAGTTCTGGAAGATTAATGAGAGATTGAGTAGGATGAAATGGAGGATGAAATCGACCTCGTCCTCTTCCTCTTCCTCGAGTAGGCATTTTAAGTTTTTCCTTATAAAAGACAATAAATTAAAACATCATATCACTATAATAAAAATATGAAATTGTGGTCAACAACTCAGACAGTCGCTCACTCAAGTCACTCACCGCTCTGTGCAAGCTTCTGATGTAGTTGTAGGTTTCTTGTAGGACCTTGGACGCTGAAACCTGCATTGCAAAAAAACCCACTTTTAAATTGATTTAATAGGCGCGAGACAGATTCATTCATAACATGAAGTAATTAGAGAAATTTTAGCATAACATATCTACCATTAAATAAATTTAAGATGATTCATTCATAAGCATTCCCCATCTAAACTTTCTAAATCATTGTTTGAATCATCTAACTCCTCATCTAAATCATCTAACTCCATCTCTTCATCTATGAGCTCATCATCTTCATTGATAAATTGATTATCATGCACATTATGCATTGTATACTTTACATCATCCATGTTTACTTCTTCCATTGGGGCATTTGCATCAAACAATTATGTTTCCTCATCATCAATAAGAATATTGTGCATTCTCATTGATCCAACATCTTGAAAATACTCATCAATAACTTTCTCATTTGACAAATCCTGGTCATTGTTCAATGTCATGCATAAACAATTTTTCTCTAACATTGCAGGCTGCCCACCAATCACCACTATTTCTACCCCTATTTTTTGGGTATCTTGTATAATATACTTGTTGAGCTTGTCCAGCTAATACAAATGGCTCATTTGACTGAAGCTTTGATTTATGTTAACTGAAGCTTTGATTTATGTTTGATATGAACCAATCCATATATATCATCAACTTTAATGCCATCAAAAGGATCAAACCAATAGCAACGTAAAATAATTACTTTGTTTTGATGTCCAAGAATTGACAATTCTAATATTTCTTCAACAAAGGCAAAAAAGTCGAAATCATTTTCACCATATATATTTCCTCTAACACATATCCCACTATTCGAGGTAGATTTGTTAGCTCCATAGTCCTTAGTATGGAATCTATATCTATTAACTATTACACCATTATAAGAAGTCACAATCTTAACTGGACCATAACTTATCTCTCGAATCAACCGATCCTCAACTTATCCTGTACTCACCTATAGAGGAGTTACAGAGAGAAAATAATTAGTTACATCACTTACTACAATAAATATCAAAATATACATTATAAATTATTATGGGGAACAACTCACTTGATGTTTTAGCCATTTATTGAAATCTTTATCTCGAGATACCACTATCTCATCCTTAGATATACTAGGATTTGTTTCCTTTAATGCATCCTCAAATTTCCTAATACATATAATAGTTAATATTGTAATTAATATAATTGTGAATTACATAAATTGAGAAATTACAAGGAAAACTTACTGAAGATATGGTTGCACTTCTTTGCAATTTACAATGACATATGTCTCTGCAATATGAAGTTCTTCATCTGTTAATAATCTATTATGACCTCTACCAATAGGACGACATGGATGCTTAAAAATAGATAACTTCTCATTAGTTGTATCTTCACCACAATCATCATTACGAGAAACTTGAGTACGTCTTGTCTGAATGCTAGGATTAAAATACATGGAAGCAAAATTAGAAATTTCTTCCAAAATATATGCTTCACAAATAGATCCTTCAACTTTTGCCTTTTTTCGAACCTTCCTTTTCAAATACAACATGCATCCCTCAAATGGATACATCCACCTGTATTGCACAGGTCCTCCAACCTTAACTTCATATGGGAGATGTATAACTAAATGTTCCATCGAATCAAAGAATGCTGGTGGAAAAATCTTTTCAAGCTTACAAATTATTTCAATGATAGAACTCCTAGCATTGTCCATGACAGAAGCATGCACTGCATTTGCACAAATATCTTTGAAAAACAAGCTAAGTTCTGTTAAAACACTCCATATAGGTTTTGGCAGTATGTCCCGAAATGCTAAAGGAATTAGTCTTTGCATAAAAACTTCATTCTAAATAAAGCTATTAGCAAACAACATTTCTCATTTAGAATCTACTTGATATATTCAATACTTGTTCATTTATCAGTTGTTGTGATTGGAAGGTTATATGCGATGTCTCAGTCACAATTTGCATTATAAAAATTTTAATTGTTGAAAACCAAACTATGTTTAATGTTGACAATCAACACTAGAAGACTAGTTGATTTTGGAAAGAGCAGAAATTATTCTGATTACTTGCAGATTTCTACCTACTACTACCTATAGGAGAATGAAGGAAATTTATCTACTACTAATTCAACTTTTTTTGCCCCGGAAACTTAAACAAAGGAAGAAAAGAGTAAAAATAATAGGATTTGATAACACTAAATACCGTACATAATCTCAATCATTGATAAGAAAAATAGTTACTGACATCCATGATTTTTTATTTATAAATGTACACAATATTAACAATTAATTTTGTTCTCTCATTAGATCGCTTTAGAGAAACTGGATCCAAGAAAATAACTAGGCAGTCAGCAAATTTTACTATTAATTCTTGAAAAGGAACAAGTTTAAAGAAATGACGCAATACATAAATAAACTGGCAATCCGCAAATTAAGATCTCCATATAAGATAATCAGACAAACTATTCTACAACCAGTAAGAAATTAGAGAACAACCAGAAATTTACAGCGACGTCTATCGAAAATGCCTCGACCGAAAAAAAATAATAAAGCATGGATACAACAATAATACTTGAAACTACATCAAAAACAAATAAGCAAACAAACAAAATAGCTCCTATAAGACTAGTTTTCCATTCGCATAATCAGTTATGAAATCCTCCTTGACCTCGGGGCCTGAAATTCAAAAGCTATAGACCGTGCAGAAGAGAGAGAAAGAGAGAGTACCTGGTGGATGGAAATGGGATTGAATGCAATCGGATTTGATCACCAATGTTGAGTTGATTGAGACTCAAATTTTGAGATTTTAGAATTTTCCCTCCTAAACCAAAACGCTGAAGCGGGAAGAAGAAGATGAACAGTACCAGCGGGAAGAAGAAGATGAACAGTACCAACGGGAAGAAGAAGATGAACAACAGACACCAGAACAAAAATTTGATTTAACGAGAAAATTTGATTTAGGTTATGTGTATTTGGGCTTATGCATTGGAGACGCTGGGCTTAGTACTCCAACCATTATTAAGAACAAACAAAGTCATGCTCCATTTAATTTATATTTTTATTTTATTAAAAAGTAGAAAATTTATAATTAATTTAATTATATAATAAAAAAATAATATAAATTTAAAAAATAAATATAATAAAAAATAAAAATTATATATATACATTTTTTATTAGGATAAAATTTAATTTTTATATTTAAAGTTTTAAACAATTAATTATATATATATATTTAAATAAAATTTACAATATAATATAAAAATAATAAATATTAATATTTAATATTTTTTACTTTATTAATTTAATTGTTTTATTTTAAAATATATTTTATTATGAAATTATAGTTGTTTAGATTTAAATTTGTTACAAATATTATTTTCTTGTTATTTTCTAATAAATTGATGAAAGATTAATTAGAGATAATTTTTCTTGTTATTTTCTAGTAAATTGGTGAAGGATTAGTTAGAGATAATTTTTCTTGTTATTTTTTAGTAAATTGGTGAAGGATTAGCTAGAGATAATTTTTCTTGTTATTTTCTAGTAAATTGGTGAAGGCTTAGTTAGAGATAATTTTTCTTATTATTTTCTAGTAAATTGGTGAAGGATTAGCTAGAGATAATTTTTCTTATTAAATTTCCTAATAAAATACTAAATTTCTTGTAGTGTGTAAACAAAAAACATATTTTTAATATATATTTCAAAATTTAAAATTAATTATACCTAAAATTGATATTGAAAGTTAATATATATATATATATATATATATATATATATATATATATAACATCAATTATTGATATAATTAACATGAAAAGCTAATTTTTAATATCAATTTATAATTGATGGTAAATATCTCTTAATTTTTAATGATATTTGTTTTCAATAAAAATTCAAGAATGGAGGTTGAATAACTCGTACGATCAATGTAAAATGTTATATATTAATATAATAATGCTATTATTTTAGTTATAACCATGTACGATATGCTTATTCTTTAAGTATATTGAAATGGTTGAAGAGTAAAATACTTTGTTTTTGTTTTAATTGAATGTAAGATATATTAATGAATATAAGATACCTGACATTATTAATATTATTTGATGTCGAATATTTTTTATTGTAAAATATATTAGTTAATATTTCTTATTTTATTTTTTATTATATGAATAATTTATATTTTTTTTATATTTTGATATTGATGATATGATAGTTACAAATAACATTTAATAAATGTATTCACATATTGATGTAATTTAATTTAATAAAATTATTATTATGTATGTGCTTGTACATGGTATCATATTTGCTAATAGTTTAATAATTTGTTTTGATCCCAAAATTCCTTCTCATGGTTTTCACAAACACTATTTCTCTTGTGCAAATTTCTACTACAACCACTCTTCCCATCAAATTAAACACCAATAATCATCACACTTGACACACCCAAATCACTCAGCTCCTCTAAGTCCATGACCTTTATGGATATGTTATTAGAGATACCGTTTGTCCTTTATGGATATGTTATTAGAGATACCGTTTGTCCTTCTCCGGTGGTTGGCACGAGCATTGACACTATTGTCAATCTTGTTCACACTCATTGGAAACATCAAGATCACTATGTATTTCTTGCTCTTCTTGGCTCTTGTGGTCTTGATGCTCAAATAGTTATGACCTCTGCAACATCTGCTACTGATGCTTGGATGCGATTAATAAATACTATGCAAATCGGTCTCACACTCCTATCATATAAGAACCAAGTGTGGGTTAGTTCTATAGAGGTAGTGAGTTAAGTGGTGAAGGATGAAATTATTTAGTAAATTTTTGAAAAGGTATAAATAAAAGAACTAAACCCTTCAACCTTCATTATTCCAAATCTACTATCTCTCTAAGATCTTTTTCTCTCAAATCTTTCTACCTTCTCTCTAACCTATCTTCCTCCTCCCTCATCCTTTTCAAGATCTCAAGGTACCTAGTTGAAGCTTGCAAGAAGTAAATCATTTCTAACCGATTGGAACTTTGATTTGAGTAAGTTTTCCTCGCCTAAATCTCCTTCTATTCAAACTTTCATTATGTTGCATGTGGGTCCAGCCCCTTTGCATGTTCCTTTTTCTTCATCAATACTACTCTATGCTACCTTAGGATCTTAGTGATGTGTTTGGATTTTGAAACAGGTGGTTTGATCACTAATTAGAACACTTGAAACTTTGCTCTGTGGAGTGGAGTGCAAAAGCAGTTTTGAACCAAAATAGGTAAGGGAAGCTAGCCTTAAGTTAATCCTTGTAGTGTTAGGGGAATTATAAATGAAATTCTGATTTGATGAATGAATGTGCACTTTTCCCATAATTGAGGGCTATTCTATGATTTATGAAATTGTCAAGTATGATGTTGTATTCAATTATGTGATTTGTGTTATACTATGTGCTTGTGAATTCAGAATGAAATTTTTTATGTTGTTGGGAAAATCAGGATGAATTTTGCAGCAAATTGGGTAAAGTTGGCTTCAGGCAATCTATTGAGTAAACTGTGAGAATTGAAAATAAAGGCATTTGAATGGTTGTTGTTATTGCCAACTGTACCTGAATTTGTTGATGATGTGAACCTGATTGTGAACCTGATTTTCTTATTTTGAGAATGATTTATGTCAAGCTGATGATATAGTGAATTTGTTGAGATTTGAGGCATGAGATAGAGATGAGATGTGAAATTAAATAATGATATTTATGTTGGCATGAGGTCTTGGTGCTCCTATTGAGGGGAGTTTAGTTTGATAAATGAGTATGATGTTGGTAAAGTAGTGTGCATGGATTTAGGCATATGTTATTGGGTATCCAGACCTTAATGACTCTCTAGGTCACATAGACTAAAATTGTCATGTGGTGAAGGTCGATGGAGGTCTTACCAATTATCTTTAAGATAGTTGATGAGGCTATCCTGATGTGTGATGGGTGTGGAGATGTTTTGTGGATAATCCTAGAGTGAAAAAGACTCAGTTGTCTGCCGGTTAGGCCCGTGGTCTTGGAGTACATATCAGGTGCTAGCCCTAGATATCCGAAATCCATACTATCTTTTGGAAGACGTTAGTATCGATTGTGAATGTGTGTGAAATGTGTAAAGCCTTCGGTAGGCCCTTACACTTGTATGAAATTTTATTCTTATTATTGAATGATTTTATGAATTCCTTATGATTTACCTTGTTTCATTAGCTTACCCTTTTTTGTTCTCTTTTATGTGTTTGTGAACCTACTATGATCGTGTTATTTTACATGTGAGCAAATAACAGGGTGGGTGGTGATTTTTCTGTGAACAGGGAGTGAATTAGGCATGGGGAGAAATGTACAAAGTTTAGTAGTTTAATATTAAATATTTGTATTATTTAAAAAAAAAAACTAAAGAGAATGTAATAGAAATAATATTTATATTTGCCTGCTTGATGCATGAACTGAATATATTAGAATAAGTAGTTATTTTGGGTATGTTACATATCATGTCCCTGAAGGAGCGTCTTTCGCCTATTACCAAAGGCAGCTCTAATGTCATTGATTATCTACATTCACTCCGTGTCATAGCTGATGAATTGGCTCTCATCAGTCATCTTGTTGATGACCTCAACCTTGTTATTATTGCCCTTAATGGTTTAGGGCCATCATTTTGCAAATTTACCATTGTAATTTATGCTAGAGACACTCCTTTGATGTTTGATGAATTATTTGACAAATTGGTGGATTTTGAAATATTCATGTAGCGAGATGATCATCAACAACAATCACTCCCTACAACTGTCAACTACACAACCCAATCTCAAAGCACCTATCGTGGGAAGAAAAACAACTTCTGCTTTGCCAATTCTTCAAGTCGTAATTATTCCATTGATAACAATCAAGGTTCCCAACGCCTAGTTCCTGTTTGCTAGTATTGTGATTGTAGAGGTCACACAGCTAAAACATGTGATCGTCTTCATGGCTACCCAACTAATCATCCTCCTCGTCATTAGAATAATCATTAGGCCAATGTTGTTGATTGTAACAATCATGATAATACTTCATGGCTTCTTGACTCTGGGACCTCTCATCATGTGACAAATGATATTAATCATCTCTCTATCTCTAGTGATTACACTAGTCCGGATCAACTGCATGTTGCCAATGGTAAGGGTCTTTCCATTAAACATTCTAGCTCAACTAATCTTGTCACACCCAACATCTCTCTTCGTCTTTCCAATATTTTTCATGTCCCATCCATAACTCATAATTTTATCTTTGTTTCTCAACTATGTAAGGCTAACTCAGTATCTGTTGAATTTTTCCCTAAGCACTTTGAGGTAAAGAGTCTGACAGGAGTAGTTCTTCTACAAGGAAAGACTAATGAAGAAGTGTACAAGTTGCAACTCCCTTCATCTTCTCCAAAACTTCATCATGTTCGTAGTCACCCCTCCATACAATTATGGCATAATCGTCTAGGTCATCTCCATCTTCAAGTTCTCAAACATGTCTTTCCCTCCAACTTTACTCCAATTTCTCTCATATGTTCAGACTTTTTGGCAAATAAAAGTTATTGAATTCCATTTTTTAATTCAACTTGGTCCATTATTAGGCCTCTTGAAATAATTTTCTCTAATGTTTAGGGTCCCACCTCCGTTGAATCAATAAATGGCAATTTTTATTATGTTCTTTCTATTGATCATTTTTCTAAATATGTATGGCTATATCCCATTAAATCAAAATCTGATGTTTCAATCATTTTCCCTATTTTTAAGCCCTTGATTGAAAATCAATTTAATTGCAAGACTAAAACCTTGTATAGTGACAATGGTGATGAATTTATCAAACTATGACCATTTCTAAAAAAACATGGCATTTCCCACCTAACCACTCCTCCATACACTCCCCAACATAATAACTTGTCTAGACGTAAACATCACCACCTAGTTGAAACTTCTTGTAGCTTTCTTCATCATGCATCCCTACCACTCACATTTTGGTCTTATGCACTACAAACTGCAGCCTATTTAATAAATTGTATGCCCACCCCTACTCTTAAAATGAAAACACCCTTTGAAACGTTATTTCAAGCACCCCCAAATTACTCAAAATTGTGAGTCTTTGGATGCTTGTGTTTTCCATGGCTTGCACCATACACACCCAATAAACTTCAACCAAAATCAGAACCGTGTGCCTTCATTAGATATAACAATACACAAAGTATCTATCTCTGTTTTTCATCCACCCTCAAGGTCTGTACCTTCTGTCATGTTCAGTTTGTTGAAATAAATTTTTCCCTAGCCACCAAATTTACTTCCTTCTCTCATACCACCAATGTGCAACAACCTTCCCTACCTATATCCCGCCAAACACTATCATCACACAAATAAGTCAATCTCCTTTCGGTCTTACTCATGCGTCACCATCCACTCTCCTACCCAACACTCCAATTTTAGATCATACCACTCCATCCCCAGATGTCCCTAATTTATCTATCATCCAAACAAGTTCAACAAATCCTGTCTCCCAATCAACCTTATCAAATCCACTTTCTACATGTCCAACCCCTTCTAACTTCATCACCCCTGGGTCACGGAATTGCAACTTGCCCACTTCTTATGCTAATCTTCTTCCTGTAGCTGAATTGCGTCCCCATTCAACTCATCCCATGATTTACATGTTCTAAAAATGGGACTTTTAGACCCAAGCAAATTAATGTAGCCACCAAATATCCAATGCTAGAACCTATTGAACCTTCTTGCCTCACTCAAGCTTTTAAAGTTCCTGAATGGAAATCTTCCATGTCTGACGAATTTAGTGCACTAATGGTTAATGACACATGAACTCTAGTTCCCACGCAACAACACTTTAACATCATTGGTAATAAATGGGTACTCCGTCTCAAGCGCTACACAGATGGTTCAATTTCTCATTATAAAGTCCGTCTGGTGGCTAAAGGATTTCATCAGCTCTTAATTCATTCAAGCTATCACTTGGGCCACCAATTTTCTCTTAAGGATCTTAGATCACCAAGTCACTTTCTTGGTATTGAATTGCTCCCTACACCGAATGGTCTTTTAGTCACCCAACATCACTACATTTGTGACCTGCTACACAAACACAATATGCATGATGCCAAATCAATTACCACACTAATGTCTACTTCGATCAATCTTTCTAATTGTGATGACACCCCATCTTCTGATGTGCATGAGTCTTGTCAACTTATTGGGTCTTTGCAGTATTTGTCCTTAATAGGCCTAATGTTGCCTATTGTGTTACCAAGTTGTCTTAGTATATGTATGCTCCAACTACCATTCATATGCAAGCAGCCAAATGACTCCTTCGCTACCTTAAGTCTACCTTGGATCATGGCCTCCATCTTAGACATTTTGTTGATCTTCGCTTACATGCCTTTTGTGACTCTGATTGGGGTGAAGATTCTGCTGACATGAAATCTATTGTTGCATACATCATTTACCTAGGACCTAATGTTATTTCTTGGTCTTGTAAGAAGCAGAAAACTGTAACCAAATCCTCTAGAGATAGAGTATAACACCATTAGGTCAACCACGACTGAACTTCTTTGGTTTCGTGAACAGTTTAAGGAACTTCATTTGTCACTTTTGGGCAACTTACACATTTATTCTAATAACATTGGAGCTACATATCTTTGTGCCAATCATGTTTTTCACTTTTGTATGAAACATCACCATTGATTATCATTTTGTTCGAGGCTTGGTCAACAAGAAGGAGTTCAATTGTAACATACCCAAATATATAAGCATTTTCTAAATAATTAATATTATCTATATATATATTTACTACTCCTATTACAGTCATCTGAGTTGAAAACTCCTAAGCTTCACAATTTAAGTGAAAATATTATTTCTACTACTAAGTCATAAGATTACATCTTATACATAAAACATAAACTAATTCCTATCTTTTCTCCACGGAAGAATCCTTACTTGACCTGCTACCTGCTCCCGTGTAGCAGCAACACACAACAAAAACAGAAAAGGGTAAGTTAATAGAATTTAAATGAACCATTTAAAGTTAAGACTTCTAACAGAGTTTTCCAAACATTTCACAAATCTCATTACAAGTGTAAGGGCCTACCTAAGGCTTTACACATTTAAATCAAACCACAACCAAACATACGCCTTTCGAAAGACTAGATGGATCTCAGATATCGAAGGGCTAACACCTGGTGCATACTCCTAGCCCTAGGGCCTAACTGGCCGACCATTGAGTGTTTTTTACCCTAGAGTCATCCCACATCTCCCCCACCAATCTTGCATTAGGGTAACCTTGTCCAATTGTCTCTCCAAGAGGACAACTAACAAGGTCTCTATCGACTTTCACCACATGTCATCTTAGTCTACGTGACTTAGATAGACATTAAAGTCTAGATACCCCTATAACATATTCTTAGTTCCAACCAAACTAAATTACTAATGCACACCCATAATTAGATAATTTAACTTTCCTCAAAAGGAGTACCAAGACCGCATGCCAAATATTTTAAAAGTTGACTCATACACTCATAAATTATTCATGAAATCCATACACATTACATTACTAATATTCATATGTTAATAGTCCAATAGCAAAAACCTCCTTTCACTAGGAGTAATACAAGCCTCATGCCGTTAAATCACATCATACTTAAACCTTTAAAACTTTAATGCATGCATATCATTTTTCATCATTTCAAATCAAACAAAACAAGAAATTTAATGCAAAATCCGCTCAGCACAGGTAAAATTCGGTCAACGAAAAAAGATTTTTTTTTTTTTATAAAATGTGCTCAACGTAGGTCCCTTGCGTTGAGCGCACCGCCGCTTAGCCCAAACACCCTCCGCTCAGTGAATTTTAACTAGAGAGTCCCTGGAAAAAATTCGCTCAACACCGGGACCCTACGCTCAGCGAATTTATGTAGACAAGGGTTCTGCAGAATTGCGAAAACACAAATCCAACACAAACAAGCATCCCAAACATCTCCAAGCACAGTAAAAACAACATATAACATGTATTTCAAACATTTAAACACAGATCTCACAAAAATAAGTTAGATTCCTAGCTTCCCTTACCTTTTCGTTGGATCTCAAGATTTGCCTCCTTCCAACTATGGGGTTGACTCCCTAGCTCCTTGAACACCTAAGAACACACCTCACACCACACCACGAATACAAGTTTGGGTTAGATTCGCCCAAGGAAGAACCCTAGCAAAGAAACCCCAAAAACCCTGACTCTCTCAAACGAGTTTGAGCAAGGAAGGACCCACCTAGATGAATTCTAATCGGTGGGAAGTGTTCTCCCCTTCAAGAGTTTTTCAATGGTGTACTCAGGACTGGAAGAGGATGAAGAATGAGTGAGAAACCCTTAGAGAGAAGGAGGAGAGAGCTTGGAAGAAGAAGGTTTAGAGAGAGGGAAAGTTATGGAGAATGGAAGGAGAGAGGGGTGGTCTTGGAGTTATATCCCTCAACAGTTAGAATCCCTTTCGCCCTTCACAGATCAAGGTTTCCTTTACCTAATTTAAACTAATTTTTTCATGCTCTTTACATCAATGTTTCTCATATTCCTTCCGGTCACCAAGCCTATTAGTTCTACCAAATACTAGTGGTTGATATTTAAAATTGGTGTTGCAATTAACCAGTTTATATTTTCGTATCTTATTTTTAATTTTTTTTATTGTATTAATAATTTATATTTTCATTTATTTTTTGTATTGATGATAGGTTGTTACAAATAAATTTTTCAATATTATATAAGAGTTGTATCTATTGATGAATTTAATTTAATAAAATTATTATATGCGTTTACGTTTGTTTGTACAGTGTAATCTTGATTATCTCCAACCTTAAGAGTAATGATGAATGAACTTTCACAACTTTCGGCTTCTGGGTCTCACAAGACTGATCAATACACTCTAGCTATTTAACCATTTTAATATTAAAAGGGTTAGATTGAACATTATTAAAAAATTAAAGAATTAAATTTAAATATCTTAATATTACAAATATTAAATTAAATAAAAAATAATTGAACATGTTTATATAAATGAAGTACACTTTTCTTGATGCCAGAAAATCCGACTCCATTTTTTTTTTTATTCTGAGTCGAGCTTTAATTTATCCGAATCCAGTAGTTAATTGTTTGTAATTTAGTACTCATAACATCATACGAGACTCGACCTTTCTCTGTTCTTGTAGTTATAATCAACTAACACTGATTGTTTTTCTTGTAGGGGTTGTATTCAATTCACTCAGTAACAACCCCATAATTATATTCGTTTTGTTTGTGGTAAAGACAATTATATTCATTTTAAGTGCATGGACAACTTAACAAAATGTTTTTTTTTTTTTATATACAAATTAAAATGTTTGAAGTTTATTGACAAGTCAAGAAAAATAAAAAATAGTGTTTAAAACTACAATTAGTACCGTTTTAGTCTAAATTGAAAAAAAAATTCACATGATTTACATATGTTCAAAAACTAAAATTAAACAAAGTTTAGATTATACGATGAAACAATTTGAATTTTTTTATCATATTGTATATATTAATTTAATTACATATTTAGGTAGAGAATATTCAAGATACCTCAACCAACATATGTAAATAAGGAATAATATAATAAATCCAATAGAATAAGTTCTAATATTATAATAAAAATAAATAACTTGAACCTTCTTTTTCAATCTTATACATATTTTTCTTTTCTTGAAGTTGTTTGTGGTTATTAAATTCCAGACAATTATCATTCTATAGTTCACATGAACGTATTGGGAAAAAATAGATATGGCCCAAGCAAGATTCATTGTTCGACAGAAATTAGGCAGCGTTTGAGTTTTACAAGAATATTTGTACTTTCTTTGTTATAGATTTGAAAACTTCCACAGATAGTATATTAGATTATTACAAGATTCCACAATATTATATTTGTAGCATTTTAAATGATTTTGGTTGTAGATTACCAAGATTCCATTTAAAGAGATTTTATATTACAAATCTAATCTCAAGACTAGCTGGCACATTTATGTACAAATAATAAAATATTATTGGGGCACAAGAAACGCAAAACCTAATAGATATAGTAACAAGATCCAATGCTAAGAAAAATATATAAAGGAACAAAACAAAATTTCAAATTATTGTTGTTACAACATTCACTCATATAAGATATGATTTATGATTGGTAAATCTAAAAAAGAAACTAAGATTATAAAGAGAGAGAGAGTTTCACTGAGTTATATTCCTAAGAAAATAAATAAGATGCACAAAATAGTGTAATTCAAAGCTTAGAAGCCCGCTTCCACCGTTAGACCCTATTCACGCGCTCTCTTCGTCCATTCCTTTTCTCTCTATACGAAATGACGCAGAAAATAATTAGTTTTTATTTTCTTGTCAACGACCGCAGCTACAACAGTACAGTAACATCTTTCTTTTCTTTTTCTAGTCGTTATGTTGAGATGTT
The DNA here is from genome assembly GCA_016859785.1 of Macrotyloma uniflorum. Taxonomy (NCBI): domain Eukaryota; kingdom Viridiplantae; phylum Streptophyta; class Magnoliopsida; order Fabales; family Fabaceae; genus Macrotyloma; species Macrotyloma uniflorum. The sequence goes on from BDMB01000062.1 coordinate 744,350, forward strand.
AAGCCACGTGGATCTCCTTGTTTCTCATTTCAATTGGGTTTTCAATAATTAGCACAATGTTTTTCTATGCAGATATTAATCAATCATCATCCGTGGTTGATAATTTCAATGAATGGTGAATAGTGCTATTAATGTCATCTTTAAAGCTATTCACTTCTGGAGGTTGATGTTGAATTCTGGTGTATGATCATACCCTTCTTTCTCTTTGTAGTTTGTACAATTTCTCTCAAGCCATTGCAAATTTGACCATGGTTATGATTGTGTTAAATAGAGGAGGGAAGAATGGTGTGAAGTGTTGAAATAGTGGTTGGAGTGCTATAGCAATGGCTGAGAGACATGGGTCTTCTTCCTTCAAGGTTGTTTCTCGAACGTCGTTGTTTTTTTTCTTCACAATGACATCGGTTCTGTTCGTCTTCTCCTGGTTTTTTGTTCTGCGATCCACGGATCGTCCTCAGTTCATTGACAAAAATCTGTTACCCAATTCAAAGCTTTTCTCCACCTTCGATGGTTCAGATTCTCATAGGCTCAAACAAAATGTTGAATCCTCATTTGGGAACCGAGCAATCCTGGATGGTGAAGATACAGACGAAGCTAGTAAGACAAAAACTCGTTATGTGAAGGAAAAACTAGTGAAACATGATGAAGGGAAATGCCACCAAAATGATGAACTTGTTATCAAGGTTTACATGTATGATTTACCACCGGAGTTCCATTTTGGACTCTTGAATTGGAAACCAAGTGGGAATAGTGTCTGGCCTGACGTTAGAAATAATATACCTGGTTACCCTGGGGGCTTGAATTTGCAACATAGTATCGAGTTTTGGCTTACGTTGGATATTCTTGCATCAAAATTTCCTCATGCCTCTAAGGCTAGGACTGTAATCCGAGTCCAAAACTCTAGTGAAGCTGATATTATATTTGTGCCATTCTTTTCATCTTTGAGCTATAACCGCTACTCCAAGCGTAAGCCGAATGAAAAGAAGAACGGGAACATTATACTGCAGGAAAAGTTAGTGAAGTATGTGACAGCTCAAGAGGAATGGAAGAGATCAGGGGGAAAGGACCATTTGATTTTAGCACACCATCCCAACAGTATGTTAGATGCAAGAATGAAGTTGTGGCCTGCTACATTCATTCTCTCAGACTTTGGGAGATATCCTCAAAATATAGCCAATGTTGAAAAGGATGTAATAGCACCTTATAAACATCTAATAACTTCCTATGTCAATGACAACTCCACCTTCGATACCCGTCCAACATTGCTGTACTTCCAAGGAGCAATATATAGAAAAGATGTATGGCCTTCTTGCTCTTTAATATATTGGTTGCTCAGGCATTTTTTTTGCTTTTCAGAACATATAATTTTTCATTGACATCAACAACTTCATGTAACATAGCGAACACTTTACTTTTCTGTTATAATTAAACAATGTTCAAGGGAGCTAATGGGGTCCCTCTTCTGTAAGAGACACAGGATAGGAATCTTAGATGATTCATCTTTGATGATTTTGGATCCTTTCAGGTGTGCTACTTCTTATGAGTCATCTAAATAATGAAGGAATCTGAGATTAGCTAAATTAGAGCCTTTCTGTGGTTCCATGATTCTGAAATTGGTGAAATTTTAACCCTTGAGTTGTTGTGTACATTGGTTGGTTCAATACCAAGTTCCTGTCCAGCAGTATGTTTAGTTACATGTTTGTGTGCCTTCTCAATGCTTCAAACATATCTGCTAATGATCATATTTGTGCTTAACTAAGTTTACTACAATAGGTGGAACTTTTCTTAAAAATGCCTTTCTGTCCTTGGGAATAATGGTGAATTTAATGTATACATATTACTCTGATGCAATATCAATTTTAAGAGGAGCAGATTCCTTTGTCTGAAAAGAAAAACAGATTTTTCTTTGCCATGTTAGTTACTTAATGTTATGCAAATGCTTGATCAAGTGAACTGTCTCAAATAACTATAAGAGGGAGAGTTGTGAAGTGTGCCTTTTATTGACATAAATAGAAAATCAATAAACCTAATGTTTGGAGATGGTATTTTGTTTCTGAGACAATAGTTGACACATGCTACCGTGCATTCATGTTTACTTCCTAAACATGCAAAGAAAAGAGTTGATGATTTATTCATGCCTGTTACGCACATAGACTTACTTCTCTTGAGATTTAACTTTTCCCAATTACCCTCAAAGTTACTACAAAAATGAACCATATCTCCTTGTATTCATGTTTATGAATGCTCTGTTGTGTGCTTATAAAAATGTTCAGACTCTTCTGTAGATACAATTCATCACTTTTTAGAACCATGTGTGATAAAAGAAGTTCATTGCAAATTCACAATTATTCCATCTCTTGAATATCTTGAAATTAATTCTTGTTATCTTGAATGTGTTTTCCTTATTATCAGGGAGGTTTAGCACGACAAGAGCTATTCTATCTTTTAAAAAACGAAGAGGATGTTCATTTTTCCTTTGGAAGTATTCATAATGATGGAATTAAGAAAGCAACAGAAGGTATGCGTGCTTCCAAGTTCTGCCTGAACATAGCTGGTGACACCCCTTCATCAAACCGCTTGTTTGATGCCATTGCTAGTCACTGCGTCCCTGTCATCATCAGTGATGCAATTGAGCTACCATATGAAGATGTGATTGACTACTCTGAGTTCTGCGTATTTGTTCGTACTATTGATGCCATCAAAGAAAATTTTCTAATAAACTTTATCCGGGGTATTGCCAAAGAAGAGTGGACACGAATGTGGAACAAGATGAAAGAGGTTGAACATTTCTTTGAATTTCACTTCCCTTCTAAGGAAAATGATGCTGTCCAAATGATTTGGCAGGCTGTGGCACGTAAGGTTCCTTCCATGAGATTAAAGCTAAATAGGTATGGAAGGTTTTCTAGGTCCCCTCCAAGTGCAGACAAAGGACTAAAATCAATACCAGCACCAAGGAATTTTTGGTGAAAAAAGTAATATTGATCAGGATATGAAAAATGTCAAAGTTTTATTTTACCTTAAGAAATTTGACATTGTAGCATTTTTTCTTATTATAAAGTTCTCACTTCTGATTTTTGACACTGACATTATTGTATGCTCAGTATTTCTTCGGTTAGTCTTTTTTGTTCTCATTTTCCTCCAATGATTTAATTTCTCAAGACTTTAGACAAAAATTGAATTGACTTAGTCACTCCTCTTTTTAAGTCTCCACAGTTGGGTGGGTGACATTGTACAAATTAAATAGGCAGACTTAGCAGCACATGAAGCCATGTGTGGATGGCAGTAAGGTGGTGAATGCTAACTAACAGTACTATTTAACTGTATAACTTTTATGCGATCCTACTGAATATGTTGTGACAAATTGAAATGATATTTATGGCGATCAAAAAAAGTATTTTTTTTTTCTAATTATAAATTACTAGAAAAGCTGAACACACACATGTAACGTTAAAAATAAAATAGAAAAGCTTTAAATTTAATTATATATTTAATTCATCAAGTTTTTAACTAAATCATTTTTAATTTCCTCAAATTTAATAAATATTTCTTTAGTTTCTAAATACAATTAAGAAACTAAAGATAATTTTAAGAAAATAATTTTAATTTTTTACTTAAGGACATAAAAACATAATTAAGTAAAAACTTTAAATTCTAACCCCAATACATTCAATTCGTTGAATTTGTGTGACCAATACGTTAATGTTCGTTCCAATGCGCTTTTTATTGAGATAGATTTGTAAAACTTGTATGAGTGAGATAACTAGAGAGTTCAAGCAAAAATCTTAATAAAACCATTAGGCTATTGCGTAGCAGGAATGCCTCCAAAATGGAAAATATTGATTTTGTGTAGATGGCTGCCGAAGACAACAAAGCCTAATCGAGAAATTTATAGAAGTTCATTTATTTTTATAAAAGGTTTAAAATATAATTTATAATAAAATATGTTATTTGGATAAAAAAATTAACAAACATCAAAATTTAAAAAATTTATGATAATAATTTGATTATTTAAAATTAAAGAATTTAAAATTGACCTATAAAATAAAATAAATATATATATATATATTTTTTTTTTCTTTTTTAAATATTTCTCTTTTATTCATATTATTCTTTTATTCAGTTTTGATCATAATATCTTTTATTTAATTTTAATTGATATATCGTTGACTTAATTGAGGTTGGAACATCATTACCTGTGATCCTAGGCATCACGTAGGTGTCAAGATATGTTAAAAGAAGATTAAAAAAAGATGAGAGAATAAGCATGAGCATAAATGTGTCACCACTTATTATGAAGACTCTTACAACAACCACACAATATAAGGATTCTTCAAAATTTACTATTTCATCTATAATAGGAAATAACAACTTTGGAAATGTGATGTTAAATCTAGGAGCTTTTATATTAATGTTATGTATATGATTATTTTCACTTATTTCTCTCTTGAACCTTTTTAGCCTATGGGGTGTGGTGATTCAGCTAAAAAATAGGAGTATTGCACATCCTATAAGAATAGTTGAAGATGTTTTGATTTGGGTTAATAAATTGATTTTTCTTGTAGTCTATGAATTTGATATGGAAGGAGTGTCCTCCACCAAAAAGACTCCCCTCATTTTTGGTAGGTTATTCCTTAAAATTGTCCAAACAAAAATTGATGTGGAAGTAGGAACACTTTCTATAATTTTATTTTTCATGTTGATTTGTTAGTTGATATTATTGATAACGATAATATGGTTGAGTTTATTCATGATGTTGATTTTCCTAACTTAGTTGATTATGTAGATTCATTTACATGTGATTTCTAGACAAATTCTTATACATGTAGTGTTTGTGTTTACTTAAAATATATTTACACATTGACTTTGATATAGGGATTGTAGGTTCTAATAATTTTGATTAATGATGTAGATATATCTTTAATAACATTGAATTGTACAGACTTTATTATGAAAAATGCATATACCTTTGATGTTGTTGAAGTACATTCCACTTCAGCAATTCTAACCAAATTGCTTCCTTCCATTTTGTAGTCACCCACATTGGAGCTTAAACCTCTTCATGATCATTTGTAGTAGGCATACTTAGAGGAGAATGAGAGCTTTTAGTGATTATTTCTACTACTGGATAGTAATAAATAGGAGAGATTACACATAACTAGGAAGCATAAAAATGTAAGTGGATAGACCTTGGTAGACATTTTTTTTTTATTAGTCCCTCATGTATCCATACATAGGATCTTTTATAGGAAGAGACTAAACTAATGAGGTGACCATAAGGTTAAATTTTCTAACTCTAGATGTTGTGAAGAAAGAAGTGACCAAAGTATTGCACGCTAATATTATTATTAACCCATTTTTTATCGTCATTGGATCAGCCTTGTATAGGTTGTTCCAAAGAAATCTAGAATCAGAATCATAAAAAATGAGAAGAATAAGCTTATTCCTACCAAAGCAATTGGAGAGTTTGTATTGATAATAGGAGGCTCAACCAAGCAACTAGGAAGGACCATTTCCCTTTATTGATTAGATGTTGGAACACTTGGTAGGTAAATCTTATTATTATTTCTTAGATAGTTTATTTGGTTACTTTCATATTTTTTTTAGCACTAAAAGACCAAAAGAAAACCAATTCTACATGTCCTTTTCATACTTATGCATATAGGAGGATGTCATTCGGTCTATGCAATGAACCTAGTACTTTATAAAGGTGTATGATGAACATTTTTACATATTTATTAAAGCATTGCATAGAATTTTTTATAGATGATTTGATTACATAAGGTTCCACATTTGATGCAAGTTTGAACACTCTAAATAGAAGACTGCATAGATGAATTGAAACTAACCTTATTTTGAATTATGAGATATGTTATTTATGGTAGAATAAGGTATAGCTTTAGATTATATTATTTCTAAAAATTTCGTAAAAGCAAATCCTACTAAAATAGATTTTATTGCATAGTTACTTTACCCTCTTGTATTCAAGAGATTCAACTTTTCTTAGTCATGTAGGTTTCTATAGGTGATTTATATGAGACTTTAGTAAAGTATTCCTTTCACTATTCAATTGGGTATAATAGGGTGTTCACTACAATGAGATTTTCTCGTCGATGGTCAAGCACACATCCATTAGAGTCTTACTTGTATTGGTCGCAAGTAAAGACATGGAGTTTGAAAAGTTGGATGTGAACACGATATTATGATTGCATCTTGAAACATGGTTGAGATTAGACATTAGAAGACATTATTTGGTAGTAAATTTAAGATGAAGGATATGGATGTAGCTAAGATGATTTTGGGATGGAGATCTTGAGGGATTGTGTTTAGAAGAAGGTTTTTCTATGTCAAAGGAAGTAAATTCAAAATGTATTGAAACGTTTTGGGATGGAAAGTGATAAATTTGTGAGCACATCTTTGGCAATGTATATGCATCTTTCAAAGCTCATTGTTGCTCAAACTAATGAGGAGAAGGAGTATATTTCTCACATTTTGTAAGCCAGTATAGTAGATAATCTGAAGTACTTAATGGTGTACACTAGACCGGACCTTATGCAGGAAACTTTGGTGAGCAAGTATGTGAATAATCTTTGGAGGGAGCATTAGCAAGCAGTGAAGAGGATCCTAATATACCTAAAAGAAACCAATGACATTGGAATTATCTTTAGAGCTAATTTGAATGTGTTGTGGTAGGGTTCTCAAACTCAAACTTTGTAGGGGACTGGATGCTAAACGACCCATTATCGCTTATGTTTTCATTATTAGATGGTCATTGGTAAGTTGGAAAGCAACTCTCCAACCTACAATGGCACTACCTACTACGAAGATAAGGTATATGACATTGGAAAGCTACAAAGGAGGGTATTTTGTTGAAGGGTTTGATGAGTGATCTAAGGTATGCTCAAGGGAAGACAATCATCTTCTATGATAGTATGAGTACAGTTTGGTTGGCCAAAGATTATATGCAACATGGTAGGATGAAACATATTGACTTCAGATGTTATTTCCTTCGAACTTAGGGAGGGGATTAAAGTGAGGAAAATTGAATCCAAGGAAAATCCTATAAATATCTTCACAAAACCAGTTCCCTAGAGCAAGTTCATACATTGCTTGGACTTTTTGAATGTAGATTGTTGGTTGTAACTCCAATAAAAATGAGTTGTAGTCAAAGGTGGACTTTGTAGGAATTTTATGTGTGTTGAACTAGTTTTTGGAATAGAGTTTAATGGAGTGTATAGTATCTAATAGTTTAGATCGTCTAGCAGAGCTTGTAGCGTTTAGTCAATAAGTGTCTAATTAGTTAGAGTGCTTAATGCATATCAGACAAGGTTTCTAGTGTATTGATTTCTTTTTATTTGTCTATGTACATTCTCTTTTCTATTTTTGTTTAGTTAGATGTTTTGAATACTCTAATTAACTTGTGTTAGTCTTGCACTTGTATAAGGTTGTGCATGTAAACAACTAGAGTATGAATTTTAATTCATAATATAATAAATAAGACTTTGTATTCTCTTCATATCTTACTTCATGTGTTCGTTGTTCTTTAACTTACCATGAATCTTCCTTTTGTTGTCAATTGAAAACCCTATTGTTAAATCTAGTACCATGAACCAAATGACCGGTTTGAATACTTTCTATTATGATGAACATCACTTATTAAAACTACCCTTATTTATTTGATAATTGTTGTATGTCTTTTAATTAGGTGTTTTTAGAACTGAACCGATCCTAAAAAAAAAATCGTAAACCGATCAAAAAAATCAAAAAACGATTAAAAACTACAAACTTTTGGATCACTTTGGATTTTTTTTTCTAAAACCGCACAGTTTGGTTCGGATTGCAGTTTGGCATTTCAGAACCAATCCAAATCAAACTGAACCGCAAAACTTTATTAAAATATAATTTTAAATTTAATTTTACTTTAAAGAAATTCTTATTTTACAACTTTCGTTTTAAGATCCATTTTCTTGAGAAATCTCATCACTATGATTTCGCTATCACATCATCAACCTTTATTCCAATTCATCTTCACCACCACATTCTCACCTTTTATTTAAATCATTACACATTCTATTTAAATCATTCTTTTCATTCTAAGAGATATGATTTTTTTAATTTGATTTACTTTTTATTTGTTCCTATTTTATCTTTCATTTAATTTCGTACATATTGTTTATCTTATTATGTATTTCAATATTCATTAGATAAATGTTCTATTATTTCTTTGTTTTGATTTGGGATTTAAGTTCATTTCAATTAATTTTATTTGTACCAGGATTATTTTTATTTTATTTTTTATATTTTTATAGACTTGATATTTTTCTTTATAATAGTGTTCATCTAAGTCTTTAAATAAATCAAATTATGTTGATGAACGAGTAGTGAGAGATATAAGAGTTTTAGTATTCTATCTTAAAATAATATATGATTTCAATTTTTAATAACATTGAAAATTTAAATAATGAAATAACAACTTTAAAAGTTTTTAAACTACTAAAATTACTTGACTTGCACTCATTCTTATATAATATTATTATTCTCGATTTGCAATTTTTTATTTTTTTTCCTATTAGAATCATTCATAAACTAATGTCATACTTATATAACATCTAGAAATGGTTATGTTTTTAATAGTTTATTATTCAGTATATTTTTTAAATTCTAAGTAACATATTTACTATAATTATATTTTAATTTTAAAAATAAAAATAAGTTCACATTTAATAAAAAAAATTAAATTAAAAATTTGAAATCGCAAAAACTAATCCAAACTAAACCGTTAAAATTTTTTTTGATTGATTCAAATTTTTTTTCTGTTCCAAACCGAACCGCGTGAAATTTTTTGTATTTGGTTTCGATCTATTTTTAGTAAAAAATTGAATCAAACCGCACCGCGAACATCTTTACTTTTAATTTGTATTGGACAATTAAACAACTACTTGTTTATGAACCTGCATGGCTTTTTTCTTAAGGGGAGCTTCTATTTAAGTTAGTTAGATAATTCATTCTTTCATTATTCTTAGATCTTATTCTCTTACATGTGCTCTAGATGTCGTGACAAGAGTAGTAGCAACTCTAAGAGCTACTCTCTTAGCAACAACAATAGTAGTAGTAGCAACTATAATTATGTTGATTATTCCCTTTTACTAAAACCCCTCCAAAGGGTGACATCTTATACCCTAGTTGGTCTTCATCATCAATGGTTAGGGGTTGGTCCTTCTTTTGTTAGCATCTTATTTAGATATGTTTTTGTTGTTCAATGACCAATAGAGAATTTTTCTTGGGAAGACCATGAAGATTGAAGGTCTTATTTTTTGTGTGTCCATATATGGAGGAGATAGATGATCCAGGCAATTCTTACATAGTAACGAATGATAAGAGTTGTTTTATAAAATGAATATGGTAATTGTCATGACAATCTTGGAGGTGGTTTTAAAATGGATATAATAGTAGGTGCATATAATAAGGGTGGTCACTTATCATTCACATTGGAAGGAAAGCTCACATTTGAATTTGGGCTTGGTTGGACTTAGGCACATTTGAGCTCAAACTGATGATTTGTCGTTTCACCTATAACTCACTTGCACGTAGACAAGTTATTAAACACGTCATACCATATGATTTATACTTATCGTTAGATGGACTATCCTTGATAAATAATAGATAATCATCTACATATTTTTAATTTAGGCAGTTTTTAGCAAAGGTCATGCCAATAAGTGTTATTAGGCATACAACTCTATATTTTAGTAGGGATTTTGTAAATATATGTGTTAATTGATCTTCTACGGTTACAAAATATAAATCTATAGTCTCCTTTTGAATGTGATCTATGATAAAGTGATCCTCAATTTTAATATGTTTGGCTTGTGAGTTCAATGAGACTTTTAAAAAGAATAATTGCAACATTGTTATTACAAAAGATAGGAATTTTACTCTCATATATATTGTCCTCTTATAGCAATTTATTTATTGATAGATAGATGTTGTTTGTTACTACAATGTATTTAACTTATGTAGTAAATAGAGTTATGATCCGTTACTTGTTGCAATCGCATGAAACCTGACTTCCTCCAATTAAGTGCCATCCAAGACTTGTACTCTTTCTTTTCAGTCTGCTCCAACATAGTCTACATTGCAATATCCAACTAACATAAAAATATCTTTTCTTTTAAAAATAAACCAATATTAGTAGTATCAACGAATAATAAAAACTCATTTAATAATAATTAAATGAATTACTTGTAGGTCACATTGAAAGTAAGCACATAAACATGCATTCAACATTATATTTGGTCTAAATGCAATGAGATAAAGAAAAGAACCAATCATTTGTCTATAGATGGTGTTGTTCAATTTCTTGGACTCTTTGTCTAGTTCTAGTGAAATTGTTGGATGTATGAATCTTCATTTCTTTAGCATCATCCAACTTGAAATTCTTTAAAAGCTCATTTACATACTTCATTTGGTGTGTGTATACATTTCATTCATCAATTTGATTTGAAGCCCTCGGAAGAACTTTAGTTCATCCATCATACTCATGTCAAATTCATTCTACATCAACTTTAAAAGATTCTCACAAGAGGTTCATTAGTAAATATATTTGAGCTATTAGAAAATTTGACTTATAATCTTTGTGGTGTTGTAGTGCTTATTTTTCCTCTTGAAGAATCAATTTTTTTATTAAAAACAAGCATAATCTTATATACCAAGGTCGGGGAGCTTGTTTTAGTTCATAAATAACTTTGTTAAGTTAAAAGATGTGATAAGGAAAAATAACACCTCTTAAACCCAAAGAGTTTGTTCTACAAACTTCTTCTTTAATTTCACAATTAAGGAATTCACTTTTTAAATTCATTAGATATAATTTTATTTTATTGAAGGTGGACAATTAAAACAACATTTGTATTGCCTCTAGTCTTGCTACTAGTGCATGAGTTTCTATGTTGTTAATACATTCTCGTTGTGAGTAATCTTTGGTCATTATTTCAGCCTTACTTCTCACTACATTACCTTGTTTATCTAGCTTGTTTATAAAGACCTATTTGACTCCAACAATATTTGTGTCATTGACTAGTTCTACAAGCTTTCATATGTCATTTTTTTTGGAATTTGGTCCATCTGTTCTTACATAGCCTTTATCCAATGTTTATCTTCTAGTGTCTCATTAATCATCTTAGGCTCTATGCTTTAGATGAAGGCAGATTTTTCATGTTAGAAGGATGATCTTATCCTAACTTGTTTTTTTGGGTCCCCTATGATGGCCTTTGCTAGATGAATCTTATTAGTAAATGGTCTCTTTCCACTAGCTCATGTCTTTCTTTTAGACCATACGATGGTCTATTAGACACATCAAATGGACCTTCTAGTACTTTTATAAATTATTTAGTTTTTTTTTATCTTAAAATTTGCAAAGGCATTATCTAACTTTGTTAATTCTTTATCAAACTCGTAGCCATTGAACCTAACATTAATGATTTCTTCAACGACATATCCTCTAGAGTTATAAACTCTATAGGCCTTGAATGTTTTAGAATATCTAAATAGGACCTTCATCACTTTTGGGGTCATATTTTCTAAGACTTTTCTTGGTGTTTAAAATAAAAAATTAACTTCCAAAAGGATGGAAATAAGAAACTTTGGCCATTTTGTTCTTTCATAATTCATAATGAATCTTCAACATGATTGGTTTTATGTAAATTATGTTTTTAAATAGAAAGTTTTATTTAGTACTTCAGCCTAGAAATGTTTTGATGTGGAGTTTGTATTCAATATAATTTAACCATTTCTTACAATAATCTATTTTTCCTTACTACAATAACATTCTCTTGAGGTGTTCTTAGATTTGAAAAATTATAATTTAAAGTTTCATTTCAAATTCTCCATCATGATCACTTATTATTGACACAATAGATAAGCCCTTTTCTAATTATTTTTTTTATCTTTTTATAAAAGTTATAAAAGATACTAAAAGACTCATTCTTGTAAGATAAGAACTTTACGCATGTCCATCCAATATAATTATCTATAATGATTAGACCATATCTTTTACTACTATAAACACAATCCTTGTTGGACTAAATAAATCAATGTGCAATAGTTCAAGAGTTCTTTGCACAAAAAATTTTTTTTTTTAAATTTAAAAGACTCCTTAATTTATTTTCCTTTCATGCATGCTTCTAAAAAAAAGATTGTCCTTAAATGACATTATTGGTAATCCTCTTATAAGATTGTGTTTTACAATTTTGAGATTAACTTCAAGCTTGCAAGATTATATTTCTTATGTCAAATATAGTGATATTCTTTTATAGATACTTGGCATGAGACCTTTTATAAATACTTAGCAAGGTCATATTTGCTATGCCATATTTCTTCAAGTTTTGATAGATCAATGAGTTCTATTTCGTACAAATAATCTTGTCTCTTACCAGAAAAGATTATCATATCATGATTATTCATACTTAAAAATTGGTTATGTTAAAAACAACATTATATTTACTGTCACATAATTGATTTATATTAAATAGTTAAGACCTTCTACTAATAAAATATTATTTATGGAGGTTAGAGGATAAATGCCTATTCTTCCAACTCCTACTATACATCCTTTTTCGTTTCCTCCAAATGTGATTGAGTCTTTTTTTTTTTTCTTAACTCTTGGAATATATATCTTTCTCATATCATATGATGCAAGCGATCGTTGTCCAAATACTAAGACAAGGATTTCATTTCTCCTATAAAGTAGATCTATAATAGGAATAATTTGGTTTTAGGACCCAAATAGACTTAGGTCCTTTCATGTTAATATTTACCAGTCTAGATGTTGAAGGTGTAAGCGACTAGTTGATTAGCTTTAACAAAAATAACTTTCTTTTCTTTTTTTTAGGCTTATATTATTTTTCTTTTGAATTACCTAGTCCAACATTATTTAAGATTTCTTTTTGCGTGTTCTGCAAAAAGACTAACTCTTTTGTTCCTTTTCTCTAATGTTGACATAATATTTTTTTTAACATCTCATCCTCGTGTAATAGATAATTTATCCTCTAAGGATTTTTAACTACAAATAAGTTTTTCTCAAGTTTTTAATTTTTAAAATATAAGATTTTTTTTTTCAAATATGAATGTAGTATGTTTAACTCTCTCTTCATATTGTTGCATTCTTTGTTCATTTTTTCCTTTAGATTTCTCTTTCAAACTTTTTAATTAATTTAAAATAGTTTCAAAACTTTTTCTCAAGATTTTATAAGAATAACAAAATAGAAAAGAATTAGAAAGAAGTTCATAATAAACTTTTATAACATAATCAAGATCACTTAAATCTACCACTTCATCAGAGTGATCAGATGATTATGAAGACAATGTGTCAACCATAAGACATAGATTTCTTTCTTCTACATTGATCATTATCATTTGTGTCTATCGAATTAAGATCTTCTCATGTTGACATTAAGCCTTTCCTTTTTTTCTTTTTGAAGAGGTTATTTTTCCTATCCTTAATTTTCTCTTGGGACATTTTAATCTTAAGTGACTTAGACTTTTACATTCATCCTTGTTTTCTTTGTACTCCCTATCGGGAAGGGAGGTTTTCTTTTGAATCTTCCTCTTTTCTTTTTCCATAAATTAAAAAATTTTCTTAAGATAAATGACACTTCATCTTCTTTTTTTTTTCTAATTCACCAATGGCTCATCAATTGTCTACAATTTTGCTTTGAGGTACTTGTGCCTTAAGAGTGATAATATTATCCTTCTTTATCATATTGTCTAGTTGTAGCTCTTACTCATATACTTTTAGAATTTCAACTAGCTCTTCTAGAGATAGAACACCTAAGTTCTTAAATGTTTTTAGAGTTGTAACTTCTTATCTTCCTTATTTAGGCAAGTTATAGAAGATCTTGTTAATATGATCATCATTATCATAATTTTTACCTAGTGCTGAAACTCATTGAACATGATCTGAAACCTATTGAACATATTTTGTGTTTTTTGTTTTCTTCCATATTAAATAATTTGTATTGCATACTAAAAGCACTAAATTTATTTTGCTTTACCTTGGTGAAATCTTTGTACGTTACTGTTAGAGTGTGCCACATTTCTTTGGCTCCTTTGAAGGTTTGTACCTTTCTGTACTTTTCTTTTGATAAAATGTACATAAAAGAGTTTCTTATTTTGAATTTTAGCAAGTAGAGGATTTTTCGCATGCGCTATGGAAATGTAGTCTTCGTTCTCTACTACATCCTTGATAGAAGCATAGTCGTAGGTGTTTTTCAAAGTATTTAAGTTTCCCTTTTAATGTAGTAGGAAAGTAACCTTAAGTGTCAATCCAAGGAACATTATGTGAAGCCTAGTTCAGTGATATATACAAGTGTAATAGGAGGTTTTGGAGTTTAAAGAGAATTAAAATAAAGAAATGTGAACTAGTTATTATAGACAAGATGAATGCAAGCAATTAAAAGATTTTAAAACAATCTAATTCTGCTGAATGGATGGATGCAAAAGGAATTACGATATACAAGTTATGAAGTAACTCGAAAATACAGTGCAAAACGTAAAAATCTAAGTGTTTGCTTATTTAATTGGAACCTAATATGTTTAGTAAAAGTATAGTTTGAACCAATAGATAGAACCAAGCTAATAAATAAGCAATTGTAAACAAAAATGAAATCAAATCTATGCTTGAAAACGAAATTATAACAAAAATGTAATGCACACAAACTGGAATTTAAAATGCAAAATCAAATTTAGAAGGATGTAAAACATAAAGCTAATAAAATGCTTTATCTAAAACTTAATTACATAATTGAAATCAATTAATAATAGAAAGCTAATTGATTAGAATGATCAAAACAAAAATGAGTTAAATCCTAAAATACAAGCTCAAGGTAATCAATGAAGATTTTGCTCCAAAATTTTGCTTCTTTTCCTCAAGAATCAAACTAATAAGTTCAATTCCTATGATGTTACACTGTCAAAAATTCTAGTGTAGTGTAGTATAAAATTAGCCTTGATCAAGAACTAATATGATTTAGTAAAAAAAAATATAATCCAGTAACAAAGTGTGCAACAATTAACCTTGAATTTTCAAGGCAAATAGTGGATAAGCGAGATAGATTGAATACTAACACATACTATAATTACAAAACTGCTCTATACGGAAACGAACTATCTATATCTACTAAATTTCATATTAATTGTGTAAATTGAATTGAAATAATACTAAATCTAAATGCTACGAAATTCTATGAATTAAATCTATTAGAGCAATTAAACAAATTGAAATTTTGTAAAGCTAACTAAGTGAAATTAGTAATGAATCCAAATTGAAGGCATTAGTTACAATGAAAAGAATTAAAGCAAATGAATTGAAATAATTCCAGGATCGATCACTGATAGTTTAACCTTCGAAAATAGATCTTTCTTATATTTAAGAACCTGATTAATCAATCAAGAACTTAAAAGAACACATTATGAAAGACATTCAATGTGTTTTTGCATTACTCTTAATCAAGAAATAATGTAGAATGCATTAATAAGAAGAAATCTCAATCAAAGAGAGAAATTCAATGATTAATCATAGAACTCCAAGGAAATCAATGTGAATGTAAAGAAAAATGAGAGAGAGCAAAGGAGAATCTCGAATAGCCATGGAAATCGACACTTCTATTACAAGAAAACTTAGAAACTACAACTACTAACTAAATAAACCTCCAACTGACTAACTAAATCTAATGAGTGCTTCAACTACAAGAAAAACGTGTAAAATGTGTACTTCTCTTCACTAAATCTGCCTAATTACACTAACTAATAACATATTTATAATATTATAGAATTACATTAACGGATGGACCTAAAATATGAGTGATCCAACCCATAATCTCTATTGCACTTGAGTTGAAACTTCAACTACTATGATGGAGCTTTCCACGCACACCAAAAATCGGTATTGATGATTTCACTTCCAGATTAAAGCCTTATGAGTTTAGAATCAAATGCAAAAAGAATCATCTCAATTAGATAACCCACTACAAAAAAAAATTATTTCCCATGAAATGAAATTTGTGGGTAATACTTAAAATCAATGAAAAATACAAATTTTCTACTAATATACTACAAATTTCCCACTACCAATAAATTTGTAGGTAAAGGCTAGTAAGAATTCTTTCTCACAAAAAATTCATGGAAAATTTCCCACAAACGGAAATTTTTTTCATAAATAAATTTATGAAAAATTTCCCACAAATATGAAAAATTTTCAAAAAAATAAATTTGTGGAAAATATTCAATAGGTAATTAACTTTTTTTCCAAAAAAAAAAAATCTTTAAAAAATATTTCATGAATAAATAAGTTTATTCTTAACCATGAAAAACAATATAAGCAAAACAGTCACGTAATAACAAAAATATATTATATAAATACAGGAATTTTAATTTTCACCTAATTATTAATAAAAATGTTTTTTATACTTAATTATAATTATTTAAAGTAATATAAATATTTATAGTGTTATCACAGAAGAAGATTGCTGTCATTCTGTTCAAGAATTTTCATAATGATCAAGACTATCAAAATGTGCAAAAGTGTCCAAGATATCAAGACCAGAAGAAAGCAAAGGATCAAAGAAGATCTTAGACTAGATTTAGAAGTGAGAATAAAAAAGGAAACATCACTCTACTCAGAAGGTTCTCAAAAGAAAATGATTAATTACAAAATCTTTTTTAAAAAGACACTATAATCGATTATTTAAATTATGTAATCGATTATGGGACATGATTTTTGAAAAACAATGTTTTTGATACCACAATAATCGATTAGATAATCGGTTATATTTTGTGAAAATGAAAAAGCATTTGTTTCGGCAATAATCGATTAGATAATCGATTATGAGTTTTTTTTTAGAAAATGTTATTTGCGGTGATAATCGATTAGGTAATCGATTATGAGCCTTTTTAGAAAATATGTCTTTCGGTGATAATCGATTATATGTGTTTTTAAAAAGTTTTTCAACGCGGGGATAATCAATTATGTACTTAAGATAATCGATTATGTTCGTAGATTTTTGAAAATTATGAACGTTGCACAGAATCCTCCGAAAATATTGGAGTATCTTTGATATGATTTTCTGAACGTTGGAGAGTGATTCTGTGTATCTAATTTCGAATTAAAACAACAAAAAATATTTTTCTATCTTTTCTTATTTAATAAGCTTTTGAGAATACATCAATATACAACTCTCACTTTTTTTTTTCTCCTGAATTGAGTCACAAAATTATTATTAGAAAGGGAGAATATTATTTTTCAGAAAAAATCATCTTTGAAGGACTTTGAGAAACCCTGAGCAGAGCAGTGCTACGCTTTGATATCTTCACAATACAGGTGATATTTACTTTCAATTTCTAATCTTCCTCTGAGGCTGTTCAGAGGAGGTAAGGTTCTCTTCCTTGTGTGATTCAAGGAAGGTTTTCACTTCCTTGTGGTACTCAAGGAAGGGTGGGAATTCTCTTGTGGGTTCAAGAGATTGTGAGAATTTTAATTTTCCTTTTTACATGTTTCACTAGTAATTGGTGGTTGTAATTTGTGAAAAATTAAAATATAAGAGTGGGAGATCATCTCGAGTTGAGGTGATTTGGGAACTGGATGTAGGGTTAAAAGTGTTAACCCGAACCAGTATAAATTCTGGGTGTTTTTTTTTTTCCTTTATCCTCTTTTATTTTCCGTTGCGTTCTTATTTATCTACTAAGACAAATTAATATCAAGAGGAATAATTTTTTTTTAAGGAAAATTTTTAAAGGTTTTAACTTTAACATCAATTCACCCCCCCCCCTCTTGATGCCACTTGATAACAAGTGGTATCAGAGCTTAGTTTGATAAGGTATTTCTAATCGATCTTATGAGATGTCTATGCAGAATCAGATTTACAGGGAAGGAGCGTCAATCAACAGACCGCCACTCTTTGAAGGAGACAACTACCCGTTCTGGAAGGCAAGGATGGAGATTTTTCTTCAAACCCTCGATTATGGAGTCTGGGATGCAGTGCAAAACGGTCCGTTCGTGCCAATGATAACGCTAGCTGAAGGACCGACACCAAAGCAGTTTCTACAATGGACACCAGATGAAAACAAAAGGGCTCAATACGATGTAAGGGCAAGAAACGCTATTGTTTCCGCGCTAACCTTAAGTGAATTTTACAGGATTTCTAGGTGCAAGAC
>BDMB01000062.1:766373-834004 GCA_016859785.1 Macrotyloma uniflorum
TACGCTTGCATAGAACTCTCAAGTGAAAGTTTCTTTAATATCTCTAAGCAGTACTTTGATTGGGGGATGAAGATTCCTTCCTTGGGCTACAAATCAAACAATTGAAGGAAGGAATCTTCATCTCCCAATCAAAGTACTGCTTAGAGATATTAAAGAAACTTTCACTTGAGAGTTCTAAAGAAGCAGCTACTCCCATGGCGACATCATGTTATCTTGATCATGATGAGAAAGATAAGATGGTTGATCAAACCAAATACAGAGGTATGATTGGTTCCTTACTCTATCTTACTGCTAGTAGGCTTGATATTATGCATAGTGTTTGTGTGTATGCTAGGTTTCAATCATCTCCTAGAGAATCACATTTAGTAGCCGTTAAAAGAATTCTTAAGTATTTAAAAGGAACTACAAATTTTGGACTTTGGTATCCCTCAGGATCCTCCCCTAGCCTAATAGGTTATTCAGACTCAGACTATGGAGGCTGTAAAATAGATAGGAAAAGCACTAGCGGCACATGTCACTTGTTAGGTTGTTCCTTAGTTTCATGGCACTCTAAGAAGCAAGTTTGTGTAGCTTTATCCACCACAGAAGCTGAGTATATAGCAGCAGGTAGTTGTTGTGCACAGATCTTATGGATGAAGCATCAGTTAGAGGATTTTAATATCTATCTAGATCACATACCCCTAAAGTGCGATAGTACTAGTGCCATAAACCTTACTAGGAATCCTATCATGCATTCTAGGACCAAAGATATTGAAATTAGGCATCATTTCATTAGAGATCACATAATCAAAGGAGATTGCATAATTGAATACATTGATACTAAAAATCAATTAGCAGACATTTTCACTAAACCATTACCTAGAGATAGATTCCTTGAACTTAGAAGAGAATTAGGAATATTGGATGTTAAATCTTTGTGATCTTTGCTGATATGTTGTGAAAAATGTTTTGAAATGTTTGCGCTAATAATCGATTATGTGCTCACCATAATCGATTATCTGGATTGTTTTCACTATGCTTGATTCGTACTTGAAATTAATCGATTATGTTCATAGTATAATCGATTATCTGGGTTTGGATAATCGATTATCATTAAACAATAATCGATTATGCGCGTCAGACTTGGTTTTCAAAATTCAAATTTGTTCAAACTAGTCGTTTTCCTTCTTGGAATTTGTAAACTAGCTGTTTCAAACGGTCATATTTTCAAATTGGACTCTGAAATCTCTATTTAAGCAACACAATTTGCTCTTCTCTCTCACTTCTCCTTAAGCACTCATCTCTTTGCATCACTATCAAGTCTTTTCGTTCTTGTTATTCTGTGTTATTCTCCATGGCATCCTCATCTCATCCTAGCAGAAAGTTATCACTCAGGCGCAGACGTAGAGAACCTGTCTCTCCTCCTCAAGAGCCTCTTATGGAACGCCCTCATGACTTGAGTGGCTGGATTTCGGATGAAGAACTTCATCCTTTGTTTATCCGAGACTTCAAAACCAGGAAAATGGTTCCTCCAAAGCGTCTATCCCTCAATTTTTTCAGACATGAAGGTTTTGAATTTCAGGAGTTATTACAGGCACAAGGATTAAAACACCTTATGGAATTGGGACGCATTTCTGTAGGGGAGTATACTCAAATGAGAAGTACTACCCAGACTTGGTCCGCATGTTCTACTACAACTTGACCAGGAGCAATGGCAGAGTCAAATCACGTGTAAAAGGTATTGATATCTACTTAGATAATGATATTTGGCTGAATGTCGCTAAGGTTCCTATTCTTGATGATGGGGTCAATATAACTGTTGGTTATGAAGGCTTTCATAAAATGGAGGTTTACCGTTCATATTTGAAAGAAAATTACCATGGAAATTTTAATCTATATAGGACAGGTCCTATGCGTGTAAATGAACGTCTACTAGCCTATATCATAAGTAGGGTAATATGTCCTAGAGGATCTAATCATGCACAGCTAACTACTGAAGACTTGTTATTGATGTATGACATCAAAAATGGTTTGTCCTTGGATTGGCCTACCATTATCACGGATTATATGCTTAAGGCTCAGAGACTTCATTCTCATCTGCCATATGCCTTGTTTATTACAAGGATTCTGATTCACTGTGGTGTCTCTGTTGAAGGAGAATCACATATTGCAATGGATAGCCACAGTACTATTGGAAGAAATGTACTGAATAAGATGGGACTCCAACAAGTGGATGATGTATGGATTGCTCCTGCTGAGCAAGAAGGAGCTCCAGCTGCTATGGATGAAGACAGGCCTCATCCCCCACATCAAGCAATTCTTCCTGACCAGTATCTTCAAATGCTGGAAAACATTCAGAAATGGCAAGTGGACTTTAGTGTTGTATCTGAACAAAGGTATCAAGCTCTTTAACAACATTCTGCAAATTTAGATTCCTATGTGAGGACTAGCTTTGAGGAGCTCAATACCACTATTCGAAGGAGCTTTGAAGACTTTGAACACCGCATCTCTTCTGTGGAGCGTGAGTTGCGGGAATCTCAAGATCAGGAGCATGATGATGGTGATGTTTAGGACTAGGTTTATTTTTATTTTTTTTACTTAGTTTTATTTTCCTTTTTTATTTATGATCTAGTAAAAAGGGGGAGAATTTCTAAGTGTTCTGTGTTGTTTGTGATGTGTTGTCCTTATTTGTTTTCTCTGATGTTTTGATACTGGTGTTGATCTGTGTTACTGCTTATTTATTTATTATTGAATTATTTCATAAGCAGGGGGAGCATTGAATCATAAAATATACTAATGAGTACTAATATTTGTTAAAAGCTTTTGGATTTATTTCAGCACACAGGTACACTTAATTTTTCCTTGATCATTATCAAAAAGGGGAAGATTGTTATCACAGAAGGAGATTGCTATCATTCTGTTCAAGAATTTTCATAATTATCAAGACTATCAAAATGTGCAAAAGTGTTCAAGATATCAAGACCAGAAGAAAGCAAAGGATCAAAGAAGATCTTAGACTAGATTTAGAAGTGAGAATGAAAAAGGAAACATCACTCTGCTCAGAAGGTTCTCAAAAGAAAATGATTAATTACAAAATCTTTTTTAAAAAGACACTATAATCGATTATTTAAATTATGTAATCGATTATGGGACATGATTTTTGAAAAATAAAGTTTTTGATACGGCAATAATCGATTAGATAATCGGTTATGTTTTGTGAAAATGAAAAAGCATTTGTTTCGGCAATAATCGATTAGATAATCGATTATGAGTTTTTTTTTAGAAAATGTTATTTGCGGTGATAATCGATTAGGTAATCGATTATGAGCCTTTTTAGAAAATATGTCTTTCGGTGATAATCGATTATATAATCGATTATCTGTGGTTTTAAAAAAATTTTCAACGCGGGGATAATCGATTATGTACTTAAGATAATCGATTATGTTCGTAGATTTTTTAAAATTATGAACGTTGCACAAAATCCTCCGAAAATATTGGAGTATCTTTGATATGATTTTCTGAACGTTGGAGAGTGATTCTGTGTATCTAATTTCGAATTAAAACAACAGAAAATATTTTTCTATCTTTTCTTATTTAATAAGCTTTTGAGAATACATCAATATACAACTCTCACTTTTTTTTTTTCTCCTGGATTGAACCACAAAATTATTATTAGAAAGGGAGAATATTATTTTTCAGAAAAAATCATCTTTGAAGGACTTTGAGAAACCCTGAGCAGAGCAGTGTTACGCTTTGATATCTTCACAATACAAGTGATATTTACTTTCAATTTCTGATCTTCCTCTGAGGCTGTTCAGAGGAGGTAAGATTCTCTTCCTTGTGCGATTCAAGGAAGGTTTTCATTTCCTTGTGGTACTCAAGGAAGTGTGGGAATTCTCTTGTGGGTTCAAGAGATTGTGAGAATTTTAATTTTCCTTTTTACATGTTTCACTAGTAATTGGTGGTTGTAATTTGTGAAAAATTAAAATATAAGAGTGGGAGATCATCTCGAGTTGAGGTGATTTGGGAACTGGATGTAGGGTTAAAAGTGTTAACCCGAACCAGTATAAATTCTGGGTGTTTTTCTTTTTTCCTTTATCCTCTTTTATTTTCCGTTGCATTCTTATTTATCTGCTAAGACAAATTAATATCAAGAGGAATAAATTTTTTTTAAGGAAAATTTTTAAAGGTTTTAACTTTAACATCAATTCACCCCCTCTTCATGCCACTTAATAACATATAGATTAAAATTAATATTTATTTATGACAAGAAAACATATCAAAATGGTGATATGGCATTAAAAAAAAGTTACCATCTATTGCTTTCATTAGTTAAATTATTCTTACCTTTAAACAAAGGTGGTTTATTTACTACGTGACTTTCGTTTTTTATTGTTTTAAGGATCTTCCTCTAATTTAGCAAACCTACAAAGACTAGTTTAAACAAAGGTGGTTTATTTACTACGTGACTTTCGTTTTTTATTGTTTTAAGGATCTTCCTCTAATTTAGCAAACCTACAAAGACTAGTTTAAATTAAAATATTAGGTGAATTTTAGATTTATCAAAAAAATTTTGCAATGCCTTTTTAAAACTAAAAAAAGTGGATGGTTTGATGGATAGTTAGATGGTGTAATTTTCTATCATGTAATACTTTATAAGATTATTATTTTCACAATTCTTTAATAAAAAAATTTAGCAAAACGAATATAGGATAGATGCATAATAGGGAGTGAAAAAAAAAAAAACTTTTCTTTATATTGATTTACTCTAACTGATTTACATTCATTTTTTTTTTCAAGAAATTCTTGAAATATTTCACTATAATTTTTTATGATTATAATGAATATATTTTATTTTTTTTTCACATTTCTAATTTTATACAATATCATTCTTGAAAAACTTCTTTTAACTTTTCTTGACAAACCTCTTTTAATTCTCTAACTTAAATAATCAAGTATTTCTTTTACCTAAAAGTTACTTCTAAATTTCACAAATACATTACATTATGTTATTCTTAATTTATAAACAAGTTTACTTAAAAACAAGGATCAATTCAAGGATCAATTCTTACAAAGAGGATATTCTCAGTAAAGAATTTCAAGAATAAGATCTCTTTTTTCAAATAGGATATTCTGAGTGAAGAATTTCAAGGATAAAATATCTTTTTTCATGGTATTATACGAAATCTATAATATACAGATTTAAATATATCTATAGTTCCATGCTTAAAAAGTTTTATATACTTTATTATCTTTGTTATATACAAAGTTTATCCTTTTATAAACATCTTATCAAAACTAATCATATATGAACTTTTGTGTACGCTTTAATTGCGTACTAATTTTTCCGACAAAATCGATACTTTTCAATGTATGCAATACAGGTACTATTTATAATCCTTTTTATCCTTTCAGTGCATATTATTCTTTTAATTAATCAACTCTTATGTTTATTGATTTCTCGTTAGAATTATCTTCAAATTTGTTGACACAATAGACAATTTAATAATCATTTGATAATTTTAACTACAAGACAATGTAATAAAAACTTAATTCTTCTTATTCAACCAACAATATAATAATATTGATTTGTTTTTATATTTTTATGGTTTATAAGTAGGTTTTTTACCATTCAAATCACTACTAAATAAAAAAATTTAAAAATATATTGTTTCTAGTTTAAATAAAATAAATCTATAAGTTAGATAGTTTAGAACGTTAAAATCTAATAATCTAATATTCTATTATAAGAAGTGATACCTTTGGATTGTTCTCAACCAAATTCATATCACATAATTCTGAAATTGTTTGCAAATTCCATATACATTCTTCAAAATAATTCATAACTTAGCAACTAAATTTTGATAATCCGATCAATTACTTACATTCTATAACATTTGCATCAATTTAATTTTAAAATTTAAATTTTGATATAATTTTATTCAAATATATTATTTAAGCAAAATACATATTCAATATAAATATTTAAAAGTTATATGAAAACATATCAATAAAAGAAAATAAATATTTAGTACTCATTGATCCAACCCATTAATTATTAATAGAAAAATAATTTAATACAACCTAACGTGTTGAATAATGTTTAATAAATCCCAATCCACCCATGCCCTCCTCTAAATTATGCATAATAATAATAATAGTTTAATTAATATTTTATTTCAAATTCAAAATACTAAGAGAGAACATCAATAGACTATGTAGAACGTTTTCACAATAGAGCTTTAGTAAAAAAAACCATAGACACAGAACAATAATCAACAAGAAATTGTGGTATAGGAAGTATAGGAAACATCAATAATTGATACCTAACACCGTGAATCTAAATGTTGGATAACTTTAGCACTTTATATACTGATTGTTGTAATAAATAAATTCTAAAAATACTCTCTAAATATTTTTTTTCTTAACTTAATTATCATAATTAATCATAAAAATATATTTTTAATAATAATTAGATAAAATTATAAATATTATACAATTTTTATATTTTAATTGTATTTTTCTATTCATGTATGAACTTTTACTCACTATTTTATTTAGAGTAGAGCAATTTATGAATACGAGATATTTTTTTATGAATAAAGATAAAAAAAATAAAAAAAATAATTTAAAATAATAAATGATGGATGATAGATATTTTTTCAGCGGATAATTATAAAAAATGAATAAAATATTTTTTTATTATTTTAACAGTAATTATAAAATATATATATGTGTATATATATATATATAAATGGGTAAATTAGAAAGATACTAATATGATAATTCGTATATAATTACTGAAATTGAATTAAATAAGTTGATCGAGAACCTCAACATAATTTCAAATATTATATCTTCTAACACATAAATAGTTTATTTTTCTTCTCTCTATTTCCCCTCTCTATTTCCCCTTCTAGAATTACCATTATTTCTCCTCTTCTTCACATAAATGTTGTTGTTTCATTCTTTTATATTTATTATTTTTTCTTTTATATTTTCTATAATATTATATCTTTTATAATTTTTTTTTATTTCATTTTCATATGTAAAGGAATATATTGAAATATTTTCACTCTATAAAATATATATATTGAAAATTTATTTAAAATAAGTAAGTCATGAATTTTAAGGATAATTATAAAAATACAAAATTTAGTAAGTTATTTCAAATAAAATCATAAATTTTATCCTTTAAAAGACAATTATAAAATAAAATATAGATAAATTATTTAAAATAAAGCAACTCATGAATACTGGAAATTTTTTTATAAATAATAATAAAAATATTTAAAAAATTATTTAAAATAATAAGTCAGAGATAATATATATTTTTTCAGCGGGTAATTATAAAAAATGAATAAAATATTTTTTTTATTTTTTTTCAACTATTAATTGTAAAATATATATATATATATATATATATAAATAAATAAATAGGTAAATTAAAAATATAATATGATAAGTCTTATTTTATCTTATATAATTACTAAAATTACAAATAGAATGACTTATGTTTAATTAAATACATAAATTATATCTAAAAAAACAAAAAAAATATACCTAATAAAGATTCAAACAATTCGTAAATACTCTTTTATACTAACACATTTAAATCGAACCAGAAACTTCACCAACAACCTTAACATTATTTCAAATATCAACTTCAACATGATTTCAAATACATATAAAGAGTTACTTTCCTTCGAGAATTACCATTATATCTCATCTTCTTCACGTAAGTGTTATCCTTATGTATGAATTTCTTTTATCAAGTGTGATTATTCACATAAACTCATTCTTAATAACTATTTATAAATTTTTTTTCTTCTGTTTCATCTTTTTTTTCTATCTTATCATATCTTTTATATTTATTATTTTTATTTTTTATAAATTTATTATTTTTTTATCTTCTTTTTATTTCATTTTCATATCATGAAATATTTTTACTCTATAAAATGTATATATTGAAAATTTATTTAAAATAAGTAAGTAATGATTTTTAAGACTAATTATAAAAATACAAAATTTAGTAAGTTATTTCAAATATAATCATAAATAATAAAAAATTTTACTCTTTAGAAGAAAATTATAAAAATAAAATATAGTAAAATTATTTTGTAACATCCTGATTTAAGAAAAAAAAAATAATAATAATATAATAGACGAATATATATATATATATATATATTTTGTATAATTTAATTAGTTGATTAAATAAAATATTTTATTTAGGGAAATAACATAAACAGAAAATATTACGTGGAGGATTTTCTGTGAATCAGTTACTAACAAAAACCCGACTTTACGAGTATAAATAGGCGTCAGACCCTCTCTAATTTTTCATTCCAAATTTTCCTAACCTTTGGGAAAAGTATCAGAGGAGACGACTAGGGGCGATACATGAGGAATTAGGAGCATAGCGTCTCAAGGCGTCACGGAGCATAGTATACAAGACGTCTTTATTCGAGGTAAAAGGGGGAGTGGGGAATGTCTCGCATATGGGATGCATATGAGGATTTTGGGTAGAGAGGCAACCCCTAAGCCTCATAGGATTGTTTATTTTGAAGCAACCATAAGTCCTCAATATGAATTTGAGGGAATTATCCTATATTTATAAAAGTTGATGTGTTTATAAATTGTTGTTTTTATAAATTATTATAAATTATTCTTTTTATAAATTATTATAAATTGTTCTTTTTATAAATTACTATAAGTTGTTGTGTTTATAAAATTATTATAAATTGTTGTTTTTATAAATTATTATGAGTTGTTGTGTTTATAAATTATTATAAGTTGTTGTTTTTATTACAAGTTGTTGTCTTTGTGTATATATAAACAAGGTATATAGACTGGAAAAATCCAATTACAATCACAATACATCACCAAATCACACATCACATAACTAAATAGTTTAATTATAACTTTTTATCACATTTCAACCAGTATCTCCGGTTATATTTAAATGTTGTTGTAAAAGAAGAAAACTATGAGTAAGAAAAGTGGTACGTGGCGTTGTTATACCAGAATGCATCTTAGACCTTCAAACGAAGAGATGCTGGTTTCCAGTCTATATACCTTGTTTATATATACACAAAGACAACAACTTGTAATAAAAACAACAATTTATAATAATTTATAAACACAACAACTTATAGTAATTTATAAAAACAACAATTTATAATAATTTGTAAACACAACAACTTATAATAATTTATAAACACAACAACTCATAATAATTTATAAAAACAACAATTTATAATAATTTTATAAACACAACAAGTAATTTATAAAAAGAACAATTTATAATAATTTATAAAAATAACAATTTATAATAATTTATAAACACATCAACTTTTATAAATATAGGATAATTCCCTCAAATTCATATTGAGGACTTATGGTTGCCTCAAAATAAACAATCCTATGAGGCTTAGGGGTTGCCTCTCTACCCAAAATCCTCATATGCATCCCATATGCGAGACATTCCTCACTCCCCCTCTTATCTCGAATAAAGACGTCTTGTATACTATGCTCCGTGATGCCTCGAGACGCTATGCTCCTAATTCCTCACGTATCGCCCCTAGTTGTCTCCTCTGATACTTTTCCCAAAGTTAGGAAAATTTGGAATGAAAAATTAGAGAGGGTCTGACGCCTATTTATACTCGTAGAATCGAGTTTTTGTTAGTAACTGATTCATAGAAAATCCTCCACCTAATATTTTCTGTTTATGTTATTTCCCTAAATAAAATATTTTATTTAATCAACTAATTAAATTATACAAAATATATATATATATATATATATATTCGTCTATTATATTATTATTATTATTTTTTAAATCAGGATGTTACATATTTAAAATAAAGCAACCCATGAATACTAGAGATTTTTTTTCATGAATAATGATAAAAAAATTAAAAAAAAGTTATTTAAAATAATAAGTCATGGATAATACATATTTTTTTTCAGAAGGTAATTATAAAAAATGAATAAAATATTTTTTTACTTTTTAAACTCTAATTATAAAAAAAAAGGATAAATTAAAAATATACTTAGTAAGATAAGTCGTATTTTATCATGTAAAATTAATGAAATTGCAAGTGTAATGAGTTGTGAAATTGCAAGTGTAATGAATTTTGTTTATTGATAATCGTCTTTAATTAAATACATAAATTGTACGTAATACAAAAACAAAAAAAATCAGATCTAACAAAGACACATTTGAATCGAACAAGAGATTTCACCCGTGAACCTCAACATGATTTTAAATATCATATCCTCTAACAAATAAACACTCACAAATAAACCATATCCATAAAATATTTTCACTCAATAAGATATGTATATTGAAAATTTATTTAAAATAAGTAAGTCATGATTTTTAAAAGTTATTATAAAAATACAAAATTTATTATGATATTTCAAATAGAATCATAAATAATAGAAATTTTTATCCTAAAGCAATTAAAAAAATAAAATGTAGGTAAATTATTTAAAATAAAGCAACTCAAAGTGTTGCGTGTTGATATACCTTTATTATAAATCCTCAAAAACTTTTTTATCAAATTCTTTTTTTACTGTTTCATTTTTTTTCTCTCCTATCATATATTTTATATTTATTATTTTTTCTTTTATATTTTCTATGATATCATATCTTTTATAAATTTTTTTTTATTTTTTTTTATTTCATTTTCAGATATAAAAAAATATATCCATCAAATATTTTCACTCTATAAATTGTGTAAATTGAAAATTTATTTAAAATAAGTCATGTAATTATAAAAATATAAAGTTATTTCAAATAAAATTATAAATAATAAATTTTTACCCTTTAAAAGACAATTATAAAAATAAAATATAGGAAAATTATTTAAAATAGAGCCATTCATGAATATGGGAGATTTTTAAGTATGAATGATGGTAAAAAAAATAAAAATAAAATTATTTAAAATAATGAATGTTTGTTCAGAGCGTGTAATTATAAAAAAAAATGAATAGAATATTTTTTTAATTTTTTTTAAATAATCATACAAAAGACAAGAAATACTTATTATGATAAGTCCTATTTTATGATATATTGAATTACTTGATTTTTATTTGGTAATCGCATTTAATTAAATACATAAATACGAAATAAAAAACAAAAAAAATTTAACAAATTCATGATATCTTCCTAAACAATAGAATATTATTTAAAACAGAAAAAACTCTTTTATACCAACATATTTGAATTGAATAAGAGATTTTAACACAACCTTAACACGATTTTAAATATTATATTCTCATATCCACAAACACATTATATATCCTCTTATCCACGTAAGTGTTGCGTCTTCTCACATGAAAACACTTTTATTATAAATCTTTTTTATCACTTTTTTTATATTTTTATTATAAATCTTTTTTATCACTTTTTTTTCTTCTGTTTCATCTTTATTTCTATCGCATTTTTTTTCTATTTTATCATATCTTTTATATTTATTATTTTTTTTTTTATATTTTATAAATTTATTATTTTTTTATCTTCTTTTCATTTTATTTTCATATGTAAAAGAATATATCCATGAAATATTTTTATTCTATAAAATGTGTATATTAAAAATATTTATTTAAAATAAGTAAGTCATGATGATTTTTAATGGTATTGAATAATTATAAAAATACAAAATTTAAAAGTTATTTCAAATAAAATTATAAATAATAGAAACTTTTATGCTTTAAGAGGTAATTATAAAAGTAAAATATAGATAAATTATTTAAAATAAAGCAACTCATCCGGAGATTTTTTTTTATGAATAATAATAAAAAATTATTTAAAATAATAAGTCATCGATAATAGTTATTTTTCAGTAAGAAATTATAAAAAATGAATAAAATATTTTTTTATTTTTTATAACCGTAATTATAAAAAAATACTAGTATAATAAATCGTATTTTATTATATATAATTATTGAAATTACGTTTATTGATAATTGTCTGAATCAACTTCACAACAATTTTAATATAATTTCAAATATTACATCTTTTACTATATACTAAATTTTCTTTAATTCCTCTCAAGAACTGACAATATATCTCGTCTTCTCCATATGAAAACATTTTTATTATTTCTCAATAATTATTTATAAGATTTTTTATTTTTTCATATTTTCATATTTTTTCCATCTTATCATATCTTTTATATATTTTTCTTTTATATTTTTTATAAAATCATATCTTTTATAAATTTATTATTTTTATTTCATTTTCAAATATAAAGGAATATATCATAAGATATAAAGAAATATATCAATGAAATATTTTCACTATAGTGTATATTGAAAATTTATTTAAAATAAGTAAGTCATGATTTATAAGGATATTAGGTAATTATAAAAATACAAAATTTAGAAAGTTATTTTAAATAAAATAATAAATAATATAAATTTTTATCTTTTAAAAAATAATTATAAAAATAAAATATAGGAAAATTATTTAAAATAGAGTAACTCATGAATAGGGAGATTTTTTTTATGGATGATGATAAAAAAAATTACTTAAAATAATAAGTCATTAATAATATATATTTTTTTAGTAGGTAATTATAAAAAATGAATAAATTATTTTTTTTACTTTTTTGTAACGGTAATCATAAAAAAAATACTAGTATGATAAGTCATATTTTATGATATATAATTACCGAAATTGCAAGTGAAATAATTTGGATTTATTGATAATCATCTTTAATTAAATATATTAAATTGTACGTAACACAAAAATAATGAAACAAACATATCTAACAAAGATCCCAACAAATACATAAAGATTAGGATATTTTGGTAACCAATACCATATTATTAAAAACAGAAAAAACTCTTTCATATACATTTGAATCGAACAAGAGATTTTACCGGCAACCTCAACATGATTTCAAATATAATATTCTCTTGAACATAAATCATTGTTTTAAAAAAATTATTTAAAATAATAAGTCATAGATAATAGATATTTTTTCGGGATGGAATGAGTTGCTTTTATTGATAATTGTTTTTAATTAAATACATAAATTATGAAGCAGTTTTTTTTAGTAAATTTGTTATTCTGTTGGTTATTTTTAATAAATCCTAGTCTACATGATACTCCTAATTTTTAGGCTTAGTTTAAGTCATGTTCCAGTAGTCTCTTATGCATTACGTAGTGGTCTGTTATACACTTTGTATCAGCTATATAATAGCTTATTCTGAAGCAATAAATGAGGAGTGTTTTTTGCACAAGTACATTACTCTATAAACACTTACAGGGCTGATACAAAACAAAATAAAAAGAGAAGAAGCAGCAGCTTACTTGTGAGAAGCAAAGTCTGAAAATGCAAAGTGAGAAGCTATCCGCCAAAATTCCTTACTTCGATGGTCAACATTATGACCATTGGAGTGAACTAATGGAGAATTTACTTTGTGCCAAGGGACTTTGGAACTTGGTAAAAATTGGTGTGGAGGAGCCGGAGGAAGGCACAGTTCTAACTAATGCACAATTAGAAAAGTTGGAGAAATCTAGACTCGAGGATCATAAGGTAAAGCATTACCTCTTTCGAGCCATTGATAGAACTATCTTCGAGCAAATTTTGGACAGAAGTACGTCTAAAATTGTGTGGGATTCACTGAAACATAAATATGGAGGCAATGATCGTGTGAAGAAATCTATGCTCAATGCATTAAGACGAGAGTTTGAGGTGCTTGAGATGACTGATGCAGAAACCATCTCAGAATATTTTGTACGGGTGATGTTAGTGGCAAACAAGATGCGCAGTAATGGAGAAGCCATGCTTGACTCCAAAGTGGTCGAAAAAATTCTTCGAACGCTAACATCATGTTTCACTTATGTGGTAATTTCAATTGAGGAATCACGTGACATTGAGCGCATGTCCATTGACGAATTACAGAGCTCCTTGGTTGTTCATGAGCAAAAATCCAAACGCGTCAACCGAGATGATGAGTACGTACTGTCATCTGAAAGCAGTAGAGGCAAAGGTCGAGGGCGAAGTAGAGGGTCCAATAGAGGTCGTGGATGCGGTAGTGGAAGACAAACTTTCTCCAAGGCAACTGTTGAATGTTTTAAGTGCCACTAGTTGGGCCATTATCAATCTGAATGCCCTCAATGGAACAAAGAAGAGGCAAACTATGCAGAACTTGAAGACACCGAAGAGTTGCTATTGATGGCGACCCTCAACGAAGAAGAGGCAAACAAGAAGATAGCATGGTTTTTGGATTCTGGGTGTTCTAATCACATGTGTGGTGATAAAAATGTTTTTGTTGATCTAATATCTAAAGTTAAACATTTTGTTAAATGTGGAAATGATTCACGTATGATTGTGGTTGGTACAAGAAGTATCAAATTAGTTTTTAATGGGACTATATTTTGATACGGGATGTATATTATGTCCCCGAGCTCCACAAAAATTTGTTAAGCATAGGGCAGCTATAGGAAAGGGGTCTCTCAATTCTTATACAGAAGGAAAAATGTAATATCTATCATCCTTCCAAAGGCTTGATTGCTCATACAAATATGAGTAGAAATCGCATGTTCATTCTTTTTTATGAAGGTTGCACCACTTCCTCCTCCCACACAAAGGAGTGTCTACATACTTCATCCTCTGACCTCACATATCTTTGGCATCAAAGACTCGGTCACCTACACTACAAAGGTCTTAAGACACTCCAAACCCGGAACATGGTAAATGATCTTCCATCACTTGACTCCACGGATGTTGTGTGCTCTGATTACTTCATTGGCAAACAGCACCACAATTCAATTCCTAAAACAAGTAAGTGGCGTGCTAACACTATCTTGGAACTTATACATGCTAACATATGCGGACCCATACAACCTACTTCCAACAATAAAAGAAAATATTTTTTAAGTCTCATTGATGATTATAGTCGTAAAGGGTGGGTGTATTTGCTCTTTGAAAAATCTGAAGCTTTGGAGTGTTTCAAGTTATACAAAAGCATGGTGGAGAAAGAAAGTGGAGTGTTCATCAAGTGTCTACGCACAGACAAAGGAGGTGAGTTTAATTCTTCTGCATTCAAATCATTTTGTGATGAAAATGGTATTAAACGACAACTCACTACTGCTTACACACCGCATCAAAACGGAGTTGCTGAATGTAAGAACATGACTGTTATGAACATGGTAAGGTGTATGCTCTCAGCAAAAGGAATTCCTAAATCCTTTTGGCCAGAAGCAGTAAATTGGGCATTTTATCTACTGAATTGGTGTCCCACACATGCTGTGAAGAATATCACACCACAAGAAGCTTGGAGTGGAATTAAACCTTCAATCAAACATCTTCGAGTTTGGGGATGCCTCGCTCATGTACATGTACCAGATGCCACGCGAGGTAAACTAGATGATAAAAGTTTCCCCTGCATTTTTCTTGGTGTTAGTAGTGAGTCCAAAGGTTATCGTTTATTTGATCCTAAAACTAAAAGAATTGTGATTAGTAAAGATGTCTTATTTGAAGAAGAAAAGAGATGGAATTGGAATCCAAATTACAGGGAGCAGATAGATGTAGAACTGACATGGGGTGATGATGAACTCCATAGTAACACTAGTGAGCAGCAAAACAGTGATGAATATATAGAAGATAGATTAGAGGAAGACATGGAGATCGAAATGGTGATGAAACACACGAAGTTCCAAAGAGAGAAAGACGACAACCAATGTGGATGGGAGACTTTGTTAGTGGTGCAGGATTGAGTGAAGAAGAAGAAGTAGAGGGAGCAACCTACATAGTACAGAGTGTCACTGGCGATGACCCGATTCTATTTGAAGAAGTTGTACAACATGCCAAGTGGAGGAAAGTAATGGACAGTGAAATCCAATCAATTGAAAAAAACCAAATATGGAGACTAATGGATCTACCGACTGGAGCAAAGACAATTGGAGCCAAGTGGATTTATAAGACAAAATTGAATGAGTTGGGAGAGGTTGATAAGTATAAAACAAGGTTAGTAGCCAAGGGTTATTCACAACAATATGGAATTAATTTTTTTGAAGTATTTGCCCCTATTGCACGCATGGATACCGTGCGTTTGCTTGTAGCTCTTACAGCATGTAAGAGGGTGGGACATTTTTCAACTGGATGTGAAATCTGCTTTCTTGCATGGGGAATTAAATGAAGATGTATATGTGGATCAACCGAAGGGCTATCAAAAGAGGGGGGAAGAGCACAAGGTTTAAAAATTGCGCAAGGCTTTGTATGTCTAAAACAAGCACCTAGAGCTTGGTTTAGCCGTATAGAAGCACACTTCACGAAGAATGGCTTTCAAAAATGTCCAAGTGAACAAACATTATTCATCAAGAAGGGTGCTCAATAGAACGTGTTAATTGTAAGTATCTATGTTGATGATTTAATTTATACCGGCAATGATATGAGCATGATGACCAATTTCAAAAAATGCATGACACTAGCTTTTGATATGACGGATTTGGGGAAGATGAGATTCTTTCTTAGTATAGAGGTTTTACAAAAAAACCAGAAGGCATATTTTTATGCTAATGATGTTCTGAAAAAGTTTGAGATGTCTGAGAGCAAACCTATGAAGAGCCCAATTGTCCCCGGTTGTAAGGTCAATAAAGATATTAACGGTGCAATGGTGGATGATAGTCATTTCAAACAGATTGTAGGCAACTTAATGTATTTGACAACTACTCGACCAGATATTATGTTTAGTATGAGTTTAATTAGCAGGTACATGTCTAAACCAACTAAGTTACATCTACAAGTGGCCAAAAGAATTCTACGGTATCTCAGAGGTACTACAAATTATGGAATTTTCTACAGAAGAGGAGGGGAAGAAAATCTATCTGCATTTACAGATTCAGACTATGCAGGAGATGAGGATGACTCTAAAAGTGCATCTGGCTATGTGTTTTTATTCAGTTTAGGAGCTATGTCATGGATGTTCAAGAAACAACCCATTGTTACTCTCTCAAGTACATAGGCAGAGTTTGTAGCTGCAACTGCTAGTGCATGTCAAGCAATATGGTTAAGAAGAATTATGAGATTTTTAACTCTCCCTCAAAACTGCACTCTTATTATGTGTGATAATAGTTCAACCATTAAACTTTCCAAAAATCCGATCATACATGGCAGAAGTAAACATATTAGAGTGCGGTTTCACTTCTTAAGAGATCTCGTGAAAGAAAAAGAAATTGAACTGGAATATTGTGGAACTCAAGAGCAAGTTGCAGATTTAATGACTAAAGCTTTGAAATTTGAAGCTTTCCAGAAACTTAGAAAGAAGATGGGGATGATTGATATCAGCGAAATAAACTAAACTGCATACGTTGCAGTTAGTTTAAGGGAGGGTATGAAGTAGTTTTTTAGTAAATTTGTTATTGTGTTGGTTATTTCTAATAAATCATAGTCTATAGATACTCCTAGTTTTTAGGCTTAGTTTAAGTCATGTTCTACATAGTGGTCTGTTATACACTTTTGTATCAACTATATAATAGCTTATTCCAAAACAATAAATGAGGAGTGTTTTAGAATATATTATTTAAAATAGAAAAATGTCTTTCATATATTTGAATCGAATAAGAGACTTCACCGGTAACCTCAACATGATTTCAAATATCTTATCCTCTTAGACATAAACACCCATTATGTGTCCTCTTCTCCACGTAAGTGCTTCCTCTTCTCAAGTGAAGATACCTTTATTATAAATCCTTCTGTATGAATTTTTTTTTTATAAATTTTTTTCTTCTATTTTATCTTCTTATTTATCATATTTTATATTTATTATTATTTTTTATATTTTATAATTTTTTTTATCTTATTTTTATTTCATTTTTAGATATAAAGGAATATATCCATGAAATATTTGTATAGATATAAAATATGTATATTAAAAATTTATTTAAAATAAGTAAGTCAAGGGTATTGGGTAATTAAAAAATAAAATATTTAGTAAATTAATTAAAATAAAATCATAAATAATAGAAATTTGTACCTTTAAAAAAAGTAATTATAAAAAAGAATAAAATATTTTTTCTCTCTTTTTAACCGTGATCATAAAAAAATAACTAGTAAGATAAGTAGTATTTTATTGTATATAATTACTGAAATTGCAAGTAGAATAACTTACATTTATTAATAATTATTTTTAATTAAATATATTAAATTGTACATAACACAGAAAGAACGAAATAAACACATCTTAAAAAAACCCAACAAATACATAAAATTAGGATATCTTGCTAACCAATATCATATTATTTAAAATAGAATTTTTTTTTTCATAACACCCATTATGTGTCCTCCTCTTGAACATAAACACTCATTATGTGTCCTTTTTCTCCATGTAAGTGTGCGTGTTTTCCGGTGAAGATATTTTTATGATTAATACTTTTATATGAATTTTTTTTTTTTATCAATTTTTTTAGTATGTTTCATCTGTATTTCCATTCTATCATATCTTTTATATTTATTATTTTTTCTTTTATATTTTTTATGATATCATAATTTTTATAAATTTATTATTTTTTTATATTTTTTTTTTCTATAAAATGTGTATATTGAAAATTTATTTAAAATAAATAAATCATGATTTTTTAAGGGTATTGGGTAATTATAAAAATAAAATATTTAATAAGTTATTTAAAATAAAATCGTAAATAATAAAATTTTTTACCCTTTATAAAGTAATTATAAAATTAAAATATAGGTAAATTATTTAAAATAATAGATATTTTTTCCAGCCGATAATCATAAAAAATGGATAAAATATTTTTTTTCCATTTTTAACCATAATCATAAAAAAATTTATAACTCGTATTTTATCATATATAATTATTAAAATTGCAATTTATTGATAATCTTCTTTAATTAAATACATAAATGGATAATCTTCTTTAATTAAATACATAAATCATATTTAATAAATAAAAAAATCTAACAAAAACCCAATAAATCCTTTAAATATTATTTAAAACAACATTTGAATATAATAAAAGACTTCACCTGCAACCTTAACATGATTTCATATTATAAAATATGTATATTGTATATTGAAAAATTTATTTAAAACAAGTAAGTCATGATTTGTAAGGATATTGAATAATTATAAAAATACAAAATTTAGTAAATTATTTAAAATAAAATCATAAATAATAAAAAAATTTACCCTCTAAAAGGAAATTATAAAAATAAAATATAGATAAATTATTTAAAATAGAACAAATTATAAATACGAGATATTTTTAGCATTAATAATGATAAAAAAAATTTAATTATAAAAAATGAATAAAATATTATTTTTTCTTTTTTATCGTAATCATAAAAAAGATACTATAAATTCCTTCAACATGTGTTGCACTACCAAACCTTGGTATGAAAAACTTTTTTTTTATCTAAAAGTAATTATTCACGTAAACTTATTTTCCATAATTATTTATAAATTTTTTTTCTTTTGTTTCATCTTTTTCCTATCCTATAGTATTTTTAATATTTATTATTTTTTTTTATATTTTCTATAATATCATATCTTTTATAAATTTATTATTTTTTTATCTTCTTTTTATTTTTTTTGGAATTTTAATTAAAATCATATTTTAATAAACTAAGAAAATTAAAATAATTTTTTAATTTAAGAGATTAAAAAATGAATTATTTCAAATTTTAAGAATTAAAAATATTATTAAACTTATTACATCTTAAGTGTTATTTATAATTATAATTGAATTTTACTCTAATTTCACTTTACTATTTTGTGTAATAAAGATTTGTATTTAAGAATTATATAAATTATCGATATAAAATTTCAATCCTTATTGCGTAAGGATAAAACTGGTAACTAACTTTACTCTTTTGTAATTAATCTAGATGCACATCATACTAGTGGATCAATAATCATAAACCATAATAACATCGTGATTAAAAAGAAAGAAATTTCATCACTAAGATAGTAAGGGTATGAGGAAAATTTTTCTAACATAATTCTATGTTCCTTTTACAGCTTAGGGAGTGAAAGTAGAGACTCTATGTATGTATGCATGGTGGTATGTAGTACATATTGGCCACTAAAATACCTTCTAAATTCTTGAAACTTTCCCTTGTCATCAAATTTCTTCAATCCATCATAGCCATCATTCCCAATATCATTCCCAATAATATCACCACTTCTTGTAGAGTAAATTGGAGAGAAGTGTGGAGTTTGATCATCAAGACATACAACAATGGTTTTAGTCCAAGATGATTGCACTTTGGATTTTTGCATCGCCCATATTTCTACATAATGGAATTTGTGACACTTAACAACATTGAGCAATTTTCCAAGAAATACAAGACCTCAAAATCAGCAAAGGTATCTCCAATATATTCCTTTCCCTTAAATCAAAGGCAACAATAACATCCATTTGTGCACCTGTTTTGTCAAAAGAAGTCAACCAATGAATAGAACTGTTCAAGACTAACCCAGATTGGGTTTCAAAACAATGATTAGGGTTGTTTGTATAACAAAAAGAGGTAGCATCAATTTCTTTCCACATA
Source organism: Macrotyloma uniflorum (assembly GCA_016859785.1). Lineage (NCBI taxonomy): Eukaryota > Viridiplantae > Streptophyta > Magnoliopsida > Fabales > Fabaceae > Macrotyloma > Macrotyloma uniflorum. Next base: position 786,887 of record BDMB01000062.1, read on the forward strand.
TTCTCTGAGTGAGAAAAACTCGACCCGGTTTTCAAAGATAAACTATGCCTTGGAACATTTGAACGAGCAAGTAGTCTTTGTTGATGGATTATAACCAAAACCTTGGAGAAACATGGAAAAGCCCTTATCAGAGACAATGGGTGAGTAAGAAAGTTGTTTGTTGACACATGTTGATGGATTCCATAGGCAGAGACGACAAACACAGTCTAAAAGTAAAAATCCTCTACAGCAACCTATTATTTGAACCCTTTCACATGGTTTGTCTACGGATAGGACTTCGTTAGAACGAGGCATAGTTAAAAGAAGCCTATCTCTAGGAACAACAACTAGTTCAAAATGTGAGGTTGTGAAGTATGGATCAGAAATTAGAGAAAACCATGACTTACTGACACATTTGAATCGAACAAGAGACTTCACCGGCAATCTCAACATGATTTCAAATATCATATCGTCTGGCACATAAACAATTGTCTTCATTCTCTTTAATTTGCTTCAAGAACTACCTTCTCCACGTGAGTGAAGGCGATCAAGCGTGAAGGATAGGAATTTGGAGATGTAGGGTTGCTGTGATTCTGACACGGAGACGTGGGGCCAGAGGAAGAAGAAGAAGCACCATCTCCATTATTCTCAGCAAATCTAATCAAATTCAGATCTGGATTCACTTCATCTCTCTTGTGGTAAGGAAATCTAAATCAAATTGAAAAAATATTCTTTTGAAAAAAAGGAAAAGAAAAAGGAAAAAGAAAAAAGAAAAAGGAAAAAGAAAAAAGAAAAAGAAAAGAAAAAAAAGAAAGAAAGAGAAAAGAAAAGAAAAGAAAAAAAGAGAAAAAAAAAAGAAAAGAAAAAAAGAGAAAAAAAAAAGAAAAGAAAAAAAGAGAAAAAAAAAATGGCAAAAGGTGTAAATGGAATGACTGTGCCACAATTGTCAAAGAACACCAATTATGATAATTGGTGTTTACAAATGAAGTGGAAGATGGAAGATGGGTACCAAGAATCCGCGGAGGACGAAGACCAAACTGTGGCCCAAATTGCCGCATTGAGAGAGATATGAGTGAAAGACAAATCAGCCTTGTACTTTCTATATAATGCGGTGGATGAATCAGGCTTCGAGAAGATTGCAAATGCTAAATCTTCAAAAGAAGCATGAAAGATTCTGGAGGTTGCATACAGAGGAAACAATCGGGTTAGACAAATCCGGCTACAAACTCTCAGAGGAGAGTTTGAATGTCTTAAGATGGAGGATAAAGAGCAGGTGACCGAGATACAAAGTAGGCTTGGTTATGATCAAGGAAGGGGCAGAGGAAGTCAATCTAAGTCAGGAGTGGAATGTTTCAAGTGTGGCAAGCACGACCACTACGCAAAAGAATGCAGGACGAGGAGTTGCTATAATTGTGGCAAAATCGGTTACATAGCAAAGTTTTGTTAGGCTAGAAAAAAAGAGAAGAACCTTCTCACAAAAGAAGATGATGAGGAGATATGAATTTTAATGATGATGAGGAGCACAAAGAAAAAGTTGCGTCCGGACTGCCTAAATAGCTCGACCTGGTACCTAGACACTAGAGCAAGTAATCACATGTGTGGAGAGGAGAGCTTCTTCAATGAACTCACCAAGGTGGAGGCCAGATTTGTGTCATTTGGAGATGATTCCAAGGTGGCTGTAAAAAGGCGTGGAACAATCCGGCACATGCAGAATGATGGACGAGTTGGAGAAATTAAGGATGTCTATCATGTTCCCGAGCTAAAGAGTAATATTTTAAGCATGGGTCCGATAATGGAAAAAGGCAATTCCGTTCTAATAAACGACCGGGTACTGTACTTAAAGGACAAAAATGATCGTCTAGTAGCCCGAGTAGAAATGAAGAAAAATCGGATGTATAAGCTGGAGCTGAACATCTTACAAAAAAGGCGTCTGAAGCTAGACGTGAAAGATGAAGCCATTATGTGGCACTTTCGATTTGGGCACCTGAGTTTTGGAGGTCTGGCCGAACTGTCAAAGAAGGAATTGGTACTTAGATTACTTGACGTAAAGTTTGAGAAGAAGTTTTGTGAAGAGTGTGTGCTTCTAAAAAAATTCGAGGACCAAGTTTCCAAAATCGACCGAGCATAGTACTGAAGAGCAGCTCGCCCTAATACACACCGACTTGTGTGGCCCAATTTCTCCTAGTTCATTTGGTGGTTAGAAATATTTCATTTTGTTCATTGACAACTTCTCTCAAAAAGCTTGGGTGTATTTCTTACAGGAGAAATCAAAAGCATTTGAGGCTTTCAAGGAGTTCAGACTGATGGTGGAGAATGAGACCAACAAATAGATTAAAGCAATAAGGTCTGATAGAGGGGGAGAATTCACATCAGCAAAGTTCATAGAGTATTGTGAAGAGCAAGGTATAAGACGCTTTCTCACAGCTCCATATTCACCACAACAAAACGGCGTGGCAGAAAGGAAGAACCGGACCATCCTTGATATTGTTCGAACTATGCTTAAAGGAAAGAACATGCTAGAGAAATTTTGGGCGGAGGCAGTACAGTGTGCTGTATATATACAGAACAAGAGCCCGCATTCCAAGCTAGATGGTATGACACCGCAAGAAGCATGGAGTGGAAGAAAACCGAGTGTAAACCATTTCAAAGTATTCGGAAGCTTGACTTATGGTCATGTCCTAGCCCAGCTCAGAACAAAGCTTGATGATAGAAGCAAAATGTATGTCCTAATTGGCTATGATGAAAAGTCAAAAGATTACAAATTGTATAACCCGGCTACAAACAAAGTTTTGGTGAGTCGGGATGTCCAGGTAGATGAAGAGAGTGAATGGAGCTGGAACGACTCGAATGAGAAGTCTTCCGGGAGCACGACCTCTGAGAGAGAGAGCTTGGAAACCACAACTGAGAGGACCAACGAGTATTTTGAAGAAGACGATGAACCTGTGCGACCCAAAACTCGGAGTTTGCAGGACATTTATAACTCCACTGATGAGGTACATGTAGTATGTCTATTGGCAGGTGCAGAAGATGTCAAATTTAAAGAGGCCATACTCGATGAGAGATAGAAGAAAGCAATGGATGAGGAGATCGACTCAATTGAAAAAAAATGAAACATGGGAGTTGACAGATCTACCCACAAGGGCTTGGCCAATTGGTTTGAAGTGGGTATACAAAAAGAAAACCAATATTAAAGGGGAGGTGGAGTGCTACAAAGCCCGACTCGTGGTGAAGGGGTACAAACAGCAAAAAGGTATTGACTATGATCAGGTTTTTGCACCTAACGGATGGAGGATACATCAGATGGACGTGAAGTTTGCATTCTTGAATGGGATTCTAGAAGAGGAAGTCTACGTGGAACAACCTCTTGACTACATGAGAAGAGGCGAAGAGAAGAAAGTGTTGAAGCTTAAGAAGACACTGTATGGCTTGAAACAGGCTCCTCGAGCCTTGAACGAGAGGATAGACACCTATTTTAAAAGAAATGGTTATGAGCAATGTCCGTATGAACATGCTCTATATTTAAAGAAATGAAAAAGAGATATGTTGTTTGTTGCTCTATACGTAGATGACCTGATATTTATGGGAATTAAAACTGAGCTAGTCGAGGAATTTAAAGAAGTGATGAAGAGGGAGTTTGAGATGACTAATCTGGGCATCATGAATATTTCTGGGTTTAGAGGTGGACCAAAGCACAATAGGTATCTATGTGTCCTAAAAGAGGTATGCTGAGGAGTTACTAAAAAAGGCAAGGATGCTAGAATGCAATCCGGTTTCTACTCCCATGGAACCCAACACGAAGTTGTCCAAAATGAAGAGGGGGACAGAGTTGATGCAAGGAGGTATCGAAGCTTAATTGGAAGTCTGAGGTACTTGACGAACACAAGACCAGACATAATGCTAAGTGTGGGAGTCACAAGCCGCTTTATGGAGGAACCAAGGTATTCTCATTGGAAGGCACTGAAGAGGATACTAAGGTATGTAAAAGGGAACTATGTCATTCAAACTGTTTTTCACTAAGTCAGACAATTACCAGCTCACTAGGTACTCGGATAGTGACTGGTGTGGAGATATGAACGATCGAAAAAGCACAGTAGGATATGTATTTTTCATGGGGAACACGACTTTTACTTGGCTCTCAAAAAAACAACCCATTGTAGCATTGTCAACATGTGAAGCTAAGTATGTGGCAGCATCCTGGAGTGTCTGGCATGCAGTCTAGCTTAGAAACTTAATAAGCAAACTAGAGATTATGAAAGAAGAGAAGGCGTTGATCCGAGTAGATAACAAAACAGCAATCGAGCTGGCCAAGAACCCAGTCAATCATGAAAGGAGTAAGCACATTGATGTCCGCTTTCACTTCATCAGGAAAAAAAGTAAAAGAAGGAAGCTTGAAGCTCAAGCAGGTAGGAAGCAAAGAGCAGATAGCTGATATATTCACAAAACCACTGCCTACAATGTCATTTCAGGAGTTCAGGAAGTTGCTTGGGATGAAAGAAGGACAAATTTAAGCTTATGGGAAGTTTTGTTAGATAATCTTAAATTATTTTCAGTTGTTATTTTCAGTTGTTAATCTGGTACGTTGTATATGGTTATTTAAAGCCATCATAATTTAATGAAAAACACAGTGAATTTCAGTACATTTTTTTATCAAGAAGCACCACCACGTCCACTTTCACTTCTCTGCTTCGATATCTCTTCATTTTGATCCTTCTCTAGGGCTCTTTGTACGCTCATTCGTTACTTAGCTAGTCGTTTCTCTTATACATCATTGAGAAAAATTGAGAGATGTGAGACTACGATTCTCAGAAAGTATCAACGATGAACATTGTCGTTGTATGGAGGTAGTAAAAACCCTAATCTCTTAGGGCATCAATGTCGCGTTTTTATACAAGCTTTTTTTTACTGGTTATGGTCAATTTTTCTTACATGCCTAAAAGGGTATATTTATCAAATTTTATCTAAAAGAAAGAGAATTTCATTTACTTACCAGTTTTTAACCCGTGCATTATTTATTTATTCATACATATTTTTATGTGAAAGTCTTATATTTAAAAATATAAAATATAATTTATACTTTGTTAAATATAAATTTTTTTTTAAATGATAAATGATAAATAAATTTAACTATTTTATAATTATATTATGACTTTATAAAAGTTAAATATAACTTATTTTTATGATATTTTAATATTGTTTTATCTATAATTTAAGAAATAATAAGGTAATACTGAAATTTCGTCTAAACATTTGTTAGATTATTTTTCCAAGTAACTTATTTTGTGTCTAAAATAATGTTTGAAGTTTATTTTTCCATATCAATGTGAGAACAAAATAAATTTCTTTATTATTTTTCAAAAAATTAATATTTACCTAAAAATATTATATATATATATATATATATAACTATAATGTTAAAAAAGAAGCATAAATTCCTAAAAAATATATAACCGAAAAAATATAAATATAACTTGCATAATGGGTTTTTTTTTTTTAAATAAATTTAAAAATTAAAAATAGCAAAAATGTATCTCATATTTTTAAATGCCAAAAAAATGCCCCTCGTAGTTAAAATTTATAGAGGCATAGTTGTTAGGTTCATATCCTAACAACTCTATAGAGGCTTCTATCGAGTGAGAATAAAAATAGAGATAGATTCTAGAGCCAGTTTAGCCAACTTTTAATAAATAGAAACTGCTACCTGATTTGAATAATCCTACATACTCTCCATTCAACATTATATTTCTCCTCAAAGGGAAAAGCAATTATAGCTTTCATAATTTGAATGGTGGATAAAAAATCAGGAGATATGTGACAAGAATTCTACAGCCATCATAACTGAAGCATTTATCAAGTTCATTCATGCATATTCATGCAGACGCATGCAGTTCATACAGACGCGTGTAGTTCATACTTATCAATCGCCTTTTCTCCCATCTTTAACCAATTCCCAACCAAGAAAATATTTGAAATACTAGCAATGCCATGTTATCCTGGCGTCAAAGCTATGATTTTTATTACGTAGAAAACTTGGTCTTCTCTCTTACATTTGTATGATGCAGCAAAGGACAAAGACCTTGGGAAATCAAGAAGTTAACAAGATACATGTTATGATGGTTTATTCTCTCTTTGCACTAAAAGGTAGCGATTATTCATCAACTTACGAATTTCATTAAGCTTTTAAATACCAAGAATCTAGTTATCATGAATTCATGGTTTCTGTTGGTGCATCAATAGAAACCACATAATATGTTTTCTCTAAGCGGCTAAGCCTAAAAGAGCACATTCAGACTAGAAAATTCATATTCTTCAATAAATTAGCCACTACAAAAGGAAGAAGTTTAATAAGTTGAATTTTATGGGTAAGTGTTTTGTTGAAATTGTCTTGAATTTTAAACTACTTACATGTGTTAAGTTACTAGAAGTTACATAGGTTAAGGTAGTTTTATTTTTTAAGGTAGTTTTGTTATTCTCTATTTAGTATCTTCTTTTCTGTAAGCAAAAAAGATCATGTATTGTTGTTGATTTTGTACGTTACATTTTACAGTAAATAGAACTGCGTTTGAGTCTAAGTTCTTCTTTTTTTGTTACGTTCTTCCTGTATTTGCCTCCTGGTTATAACAAGTGGTATCAGAGCTCTAGGTTTTCTAGGGCGGGTTCTAGTTATCGCAATGTCTTCGTATAGATTTGATGTTGAGAAATTCAACGGGTCAAATGATTTCGCTTTGTGAAAATTGAAGATGAAGGTGATTCTGGTACATTAAGGATGTGCAGCGGCGTTAGAGGGTGAGGATGAGTTGCCTGCAACTCTGACAGAAGAACAAAAGAAGGAGATGTTAGAAAAGGCGCATAGTATGATTCTGTTAAGTTTGACCGATGAGGTTTTGCCAGAGGTGGTTGACGAAGAGACGGCTGCGGGAATGTGGAACAAACTTAGAGAAAGATTTCAAAAGAAATCTTTGACCAATCGGTTGTACCAGAAGCCGCGTCTATATACCATACAGATGACGGAAAATATGTCAGTCAGAGATCATCTTGACAATTTTAATCGAATTATCCTGGATCTTCAGGGTGTCGGGGTTAAAATTGAAGATGAGGATCAAGCTATTATTTTGTTATGCTCCCTGCCAAAATCATATGAGCATTTTGTTGATACTATGTTGTATGGTAGAGACAATATTTCTGTTAATGATGTGAAGGATGGTATGCAGTCTAAAGAATTAAAAAGAAGAGTTTCTGATTCTCAAGTAGACAATGCATTTACCGTTAGCAAGGGCATAAGCATGGAAAAAGTAAATAATAGTGAGAATCATTCACGCTTCAATATGGAAAAAGTGAAGTGTTATTACGGTAAGGAAAAAGGGCACATGAAGAAAAATTGTCCAAAGTTGAAGAAAAAGCAAGATAAAGCCAATGCATATGTTGTTGCTTGTGGCAATAGTTCAGATGAAGGAGATGGCGAAGATGTTTTGACAGTTTGTACTATTGGTTGTGCAGATACATGGGTAATGGACACTGGTGCCTCTTATCACATGACTTTTCAGAGAGCATTGTTCACTTCATTTAAAGAATGGAATGGTAGTGTGAAGTTAGGAGATGATGAGAAGCTTAGTGTGAAAGGAGGTGGATCTGTACATATAAAGATGTATGATGGCATTGTCAGAACGTTGATGCTTGGTATGTTCCTGGTTTGAAAAAGAATTTGATTTCTGTTGGTACCTTGGATAAACAGGGGTACAGTTTTTCAGGAAAAAATGGACAAATTTCAGTTTCTAAAGGTGCTCTGATCGTAATGAACGGAAGATTGTAGCATGGTATTTATAACATGATCAGCAGTTCTGTTGGGGGAACAATGTCAGTATCTCATTCCTTAGAGCAACAAACAGATAAGAGAGAGTTATGGCATCAAAGATTGGGGCATATGAGTGAAAGAGGACTTATAGAGTTGAGCAAACAAGGATGGTTAGGGGGAGCAATGACTGGGAAATTAAAGTTCTGTGAGTCCTGTGTTATGGGCAAGCAAACGCAGACTTAAATTTAGTCATGACAAGCATACTTCTACATAAATTCTACAATATGTTCATTCTAATCTATGGTGGGGTCCTTGTCTAGTAGAGTCCCATGGTGGTTGCAGGTATTTTGTGACATTGATTGATGATTACTCTAGGAAGGTTTGGCTGTATTTTCTGAAGACTAGGAGTGGAGGACTATGGTTTGAAATAGAGTCCTAGGCAATGGAACAAGAGGTTTGATGTTGTTATGATTTTTCATAATTTTGTTCGTTTGTAATCAGTTTGATAATTTTGTCTTCAGAAAAGTTTAAGCATTGTTTGGATTTGGTGAATGCTCGTGTAGCATTAAGGTTCTTCAAGTGTGTTGGCATAATTCAAGTCAAGATGGAGAATTGTTGATGTGTTGGCAGAATTCAAGTCAAGATGGGGAATTGTTGAAATTGTCTTGAATTTTAAACTACCTACATGTGTTAAGTTACTGGAAGTTACATAGGTTAAGGTAGTTTTATTTTTTAAGGTAGTTTTGTTATTCTCTATTTAGTATCTTCTTTTATCTTCTTTTCTGTAAGCAAAAAAGATCTTGTACTGGTGTTGATTTTGTACGTTACGTTTTACAGGAAATAGAACTGCGTCTGAGTCTAAGTTCTTCTTTTTTGTTACATTTTTCCTGTATTTGCCTCTCGGTTATAACATGTTTAGTGTAGCATCTCAACTTGATAAGAAAGGTAGAGTAGTTTCTACCTCTTTGGTGCAGTACTCATCATATTCATTCCAATGAAACAATGGACTTCTTTGTATGCTTGTACACAGGTGAATCGTATAGCAGGAATGGAGGATGTGAGAATCGGGTTACATTCGAATGAGACAGTAAAAAATGACAGAAGAGAAGGGTACAATTTGGTAACTTTTTACTTCTCTCATTTTCCTTATGCTTTCGGGGAATCTGATATGAGAAAAATATTTCAAAATTGGGGAAACGTAATTGAGGTGTTTATAGCGAAGAAGTTGAATAGACAACATCAAATATACGAGTTTGTTCGTTTTATACGGGTAAAAAATCTATTGGAACTTGAAAGGAGGTTAGACCAGATTTGGATTGGTAATAAGAAGATACATGCCAACTTACCTAGATTTGGGCAACGAGAGGAGAATCAAAAGGATGCGAAACTTGTCATTTTGCCCACTTCTAGCACTCAGAGGAAGGAAAATGGTACCATTAAGGTGTGGAGGATGAAGGACAAGAATTGTACGTATGCACAAGTTGGGAGTAAAGGTTCGGGGAGAAAAGGAAAATAAAAAAAGGTGAAAAAGCAAGTGGGTTGGAATTGAGATAAATGTCGACTACGATAGGAAAGAATGGTTGGAAATGAGCATGGTTGGGAGATTATATGATCCACTGAAGGCAGAGATCATCCATGAAGCGTTTTTTTATGGAAGGTGTCTATAGCATCAGAATAAGGTACCTTGGTGACAATATGATATTATTATTGGGAGATGAGGGAGTGGATCTACGGGACGAAGTGGAGAAAAATTCCAATTGGTTATCACTATGGTTTGAGTCAATCGTGCCATGGGATCAAGATGTAGTTTCTAGGAACAGGGTGGTGTGGGTAAGATGTAGAGGTATACCTTTGCAATTGTGGGAGCAAAAGTGCTTTGAAAGGGTCATTGCCTCCTTTGGGATGTTGATTGCAGTGGATGAAGATACAATCAAGATGGATTGTATTGAATTTGCAAGACTATTTATTCGTCTACCTGTTTGTGATTCGGCAAACTGTTCCCGACGCATTAAGATTAATGGTAAGGAGGTGTTAATATCCATTGTTGAAGAGCAACATTTAGTTCATACTTGCTTGAAACGGAATGCCACACGGAGAATATGTTTGGATGAAGATGAAAGCTCTATTGCTAGTGTTGATCTAAATCAAGGAGTATCGTCCTGTTCAGAGCATTTGGTGCCGCTCTCCGGTTGTTTCATAGTCGACGATCAGGAGTTAGGACAGAGGTCAGATAAGGATAAGACCAACCCCAAGACTGGTAGCCTGGAATCCTGGGTGCAGGATACACTGTCCCTACATGTTCAGAACAATAATAGCATTGAAAAGGAAAATGAAATGAAAGGTAGTAGGATAAAGGTGACTCAGAAAGGGCACTCAGAGATGGGTAAAAAGATAAGTAGGGAGAGAGGTAGGAGAATGAGTGATAGGCCGAGTATGATGTGGGCTGCACTGGAACTTAAACGCCTTGGGGTCAAGGGTACAAGAAGAGAAGTTGATAGAACAGATGCTTGGGTCAAGGGTACACATCCACTTAATTTTGTTGATGTGGACAATAATGCTCAAATTGAGTCTTTGAAGGGGGACTCAGAGGAGGATAAGGGAAATAGCAAGGATGACAGGTGTAACTATAACTCTAAAATGCTAGGAAGGTCGATGATAATAGACTCAATGGGCTTTGCTGGACTACAGGAAGCATACTAGGACATGAATAATGGCAATACAATGGTGGAAAACTTCCCAAAGTCAAATGCAACACTTCAACATCGACAATTAAGGTTAGCAATTCACTCTATTAACAATAGTGTCTCTGATGAAGGAATTAAGAATTGCAATATGTTATTTTGGTTAAATAATGGACCGGTTGAAGTAGAAAAATTATGGGATTTGTGGAAAAAATTGGGAGTTACATTCATAGGAGATGAAAGCAAAAATGTTAGTCAGTTCAAAGAGTTAGAACAAAGAGACTCCAATGAGAAGAGAAAGGCAGAAATAGGGGAAGGAGGGGAGGGTATGACTGGAATATTATGAAAATACTCACTATGAACGTGAGGGGACTAGCGAGGGCAGGAATGAAAAGAAACTACCTAAGGCAAACTATTAGAAATGAAGGGATAGAAATGGCCTGTCTATAGGAAACAAAATGTGAAACAAGAAATGAGGCTATGTGTAAATCCATTTGGGTTGACCATGAAGCTGAATGGGTGGTTAGCCCTGCAATGAACAAGGCTGGGGGGTTGCTGTCTATTTGGAAGAAGGGACAATTTAAAATGCACAACACAATACAAGAAAAGGGTTATGTTGGTATATCAGGAAGATGGGGGTCAGAACAACAAGCATGTATGATAATAAATGTCTAAGCACCATGTGATGAGAAAGGAAAAAAACAACTATGGGAGGAACTAATAAGGGTGATACAAAACAGAAGTCATAATATGTGGTGTCTATTGGGGGATTTCAACTCAATTAGGAATCCAAATGAAAGTAAAGGAGTCAGGGAAGCTAGAAATGAGTCACAACAGATAAGGAGGTTCAATAATTTTATAAAAGGAATGGAGTTGTTTGACATACCGATGGTAGGAAGAAAATTGACTTGGTATAGGCCAAATGGCACATCATTAAGCAGAATAGATAGGTTTCTAATATCAAAAGAGTGGCTAGAGACATGGCCTGGTTGTGTTCAGTATGCATTGTGCAGAACAATATCAGATCATTGTGCGTTGGTGATGAGAAATTCATGTGTAGATTAGGGGCCCAAACCATTTCGGGTGAGTAGATGCGTGGATGGGAGCTAAGGGTTATGAGAAATTAGTCAAAGATTCATGGCAAATGCATGAGAAAAGAGGGATAGGATTATATAATATGAAGGAGAAGTTGAAGTTACTTAAGTTTGATTTAAAGAGGTGGAATAAGGAGGATTTTGGGGATATAAACCAAAATATGCAAAAGGTGACTGAAAAGATACATGATATGGACTTGCAGGATGAGAATGGAAATCTATGTCATGTAGGAAAAAAAAGGAAAGGCAAAAACTATTTGTAGAATTAAGGAAGTTAAATTTTAGAAAAGAATCATTAGCAAGGCAGAAATCCAGGACTAGATGGTTGGCTCTTGGGGATTCCAATACTAAATTCTTCAATGCAATGGTTAAATGGAAAAGAGCTAAAAATAATTTAAAAGGGATCATGATTGAGGGGAGGTGGATAGATGATCCAAATATGGTGAAGAAGAAGATACATGATTATTTCTGTGAGATTTATGAAAAGTGGGGGGGAGAAACCTTTGTTGGATGGGATTCAATTTGAAACTATTAGCCTTGAAGATAATATAGGACTCATAGCAATGCTTGAGGTGCAAGAGGTGAAGGAGGCAGTATGGGATTGCGATGAGAATAAAAGTCCTGGTCCGAATGGATTTAACTTTGGATTTATAAAACATTTCTGGAATGTATTAAAAGATGACATTATGGAGGCTTTTATGGATTTCCACAAGAATGGGTGTTGGCCCAAAGGAAGCAATGCATCCTTCATATCTCTCATCCCTAAAAAAGAAAATCCTACTAATCTCAACGACTTCAGGCCAATATCTCTTGTGGGTTGCGTATACAAAATTGTCACTAAGGTGTTGTCTAATAGATTAAAAAAGTATATTCACAAGTTATTTGATGATTCTCATAGTGCATTTTTAGGAGGGAGATGTATGTTGGATAGTGTGCTTGTGGCAAATGAAGTGGTGGATGAGATGAAGAGAAAAGGGAAGTAAGGACTGATTCTAAAGGTTGATTTTGAAAAAGCATATGACTCTGTGAGTTGGGATTTCTTATTGTACATGATGAGAAGATTCAGTTTTTGTGAGAAGTGGATTGGGTGGATAAAAAATATTTTGTTATCTGTCTCTGTCTCTGTTTTAGTTAATGGTAGTCCTACAAAAAGAATTTATTCCGACTAAAGGACTCAGACAGAGCGACCCTTTGACACCTTTTCTTTTTCTGTTGGTGGTAGAATGACTAGTAGGACTAGTGAGAAGTGCACAAAACAAAAGTATGTTGACAGGAGTGAAAGTAGGGAGGCTAGATGAGGAGGTCAATTGGCTACAATTTGCTGATGATACAATTTTTTTTCTGTGAGGCGACACACCAAAATGTCTTAATACTAAAAACTATTCTCAGATGTTTTGAGCTCTCTTCAGGGTTGAAAGTTAATTTTGCCAAGAGTCGAGTAGGTGGATTAGGGGTGGAAAGTAGAGTTTTGGAGGAGTTTGCAGATATCCTGAATTGCACAAAAATGAGAATTCCTTTCATGTATCTAGGAATTTAAATTAGGGTAAATCAACGACGTATATAGTTTCGGGAACCTATTCTCGACAAGATTCGGAAGAAGCTAGCAAAATGGAAAGGTAAAAATATATCCTTCGGGGGTCGGGTATCTCTACTTAAAAATGTGTTGAATTCAGTACCTTTATTTTATTTGTCATTTTTCAAAATGCCTAGTACCGTGATTAAGGAGGTAATGAAGATGCAAAAAAGGTTCCTGTGGGGCTGGGGGAATGATGGGAGGAAAATCTATTTGGTGAAGTGGAATACAGTTTGTAAATAAAGAAGCAAAGGGAGGCTCGAAATAACTGATATCAAGTGTTTTAATATTAATCTTTTGGCTAAGTGGAGGTGGCGACTTGAGCATGAAAGTGGAGGGATATAGAAACAGGTAATGTTATCAAAATATGGGGAGTGGAGAGCTCTAGATGATTTGATAGGTGAAAAAGATTGTTCTACTTGGTGGAGGGATCTAAGGAATATTTGTGGGGCAAATGAAGTGGAAGGGAAATGGTTTCAAAATGAAATTGAATGGAAGGTGGGGAATGGTAGGAAGATAAAGTTTTGGCATGACAAATGGGTAGGGAAGAAACACTTAAATCCAAATTCCATAGGTTGTATCTTAACTCTAACCATTAGAATGAGACTATAAAGGAAATGGGTTGTTGGAAGGATGGTGAATGGGAGTGGAATATGAGGTGGAGGAGGGGGTGGTTTCATTGGGAAGAATTCCTATTGAAAAGATTAATAAATATTATAAATTCTAAGCAGTAGGAAAAAATGGGGGACGAAGATAAATGACTATGGAAGAGTGGTGAGCTGGGAAGTTACTCTGTACATTCTGCATATAATATTATTTGGGAGGGTTTACAACAGGACCAAGACTTGTAGGAGGATAGAGAATTCTTCACAAGGCTATGGAAGATTAAAGCAATTCCTAAAGCAGTACATTTGGTTTGGAGAGCAACAATTGGAAAAATAGTAACAAAAGATAACTTACAAAAAGAGGAATCCAATTGGCAAATCTCAATTGTGTTTTATGTGGACTGCAAAGTGAAAATGTTGAACATTTATTCTTTGAAGGTAAGGTAGCTAGTGCTGTGTTGTTTGGGATAAACACCTATAGGGCAAGTAATTTAAAAATGCATTTACTTCAACACTATTGGATGACTGGAAATAAACAACTTAAGAATGTATGAAATATACTACTCTAGGTTGGAGTGGTGTGGTCTATCTGGCTACATAGAAATGAGGTGCTATTTCAGAATGAAATGGAAGTGCAGATGATATTTTTGGTTTGATTCAAGTCAGAACTTGGTCGTGGATCATTAATAGAGTAAATAATAATTTTGGGACTTTTGTTCAATGGTGTATAAATCCCTTATCTTGTATAAGGTAGGTTAAGTTATTGAATAGTAATGGGATTTGAATAGTAATGGGAGGGATAATTATATTGCTGAATTTTCAATAAATCTTTTTACAATTATGTATTATGTACTTGTAATTGTTTTTGGTACTTCTGGTACCAATTTTACTAATACATTAGTATTTGCCGATAGAAAAAACTCATTCATTCAAATAATGTAGTAAAAGAAAATTTTGTATTTATTATTAAGAGTTTTATATAATCTCCGTCAATGAAAAAGATTCACATTATCTTATCTCTCAATTTATTAAATATATTTCATTTTAATATCAATTAATTTTAAATTAAAATATAATATTTATAAGATATATTTTATTTAAATATAACATTTTAATCTTTAAATTTAAAATTTAAAAATTTAAATTTGAGATTTTAAATTTGAGATTTTAAAAATTATTTTTAATTTTTAAAATTTAATATTTAGTAATTAAAATCATATTTTAATAAAATAGGAAAATTAAAATAATTTTTTAATTTAAGAGATTAAAAAAAGAATTATTTCAAATTTTAAGAATTAAAAATATTATTAAACTTATTACATTTAATAAGATAAAAATATAACTAACTTTACTCCTTTGTAATTAATTTAGATGCACATTAGGCTAGCGGATGAATAATTATAAATCATAATAACATTATGATTAAATAGAAATTTCATTATTTTATTAGAATAATTCTTAATAATAATACAGGATGAATTTGTAAAGATAGTAGGAGTATGAGGAAAATTTTTCCAACCTAATTTTCTGTAAACATGTACGCATAGTGGTATGTAATCTATATTAGCCACTAAAATACCTTCTAAATTCTTGAAATTTTCTTTTATCATCAAATTTTTTCAATCCATCCCATCATTTCCAACAATATCACCACTTTTTGTAAAGCAATTTGGAGGGAGAGAAGTGTAGAGTTTAATCATAAAGACACACAACAATGGTTTTAGTCCAAGATGACTGCACACTTGTATTTTTGTATTGCCCCATATTTCTATAAAATGATAGTTGTGACATTTAGCAACATTGAGCAATTCTTCAAGAACAAAAAAGTGAGTACAAGACCTCAAAATCAGTTGACAAAGGTATCTCTAATATATTTCTTTCCCTTAAATCAAAGGCAACCATAACATGCATTAGTGCACCTGTTTTGTCAGAACAAGCCAACCAATGAATAGAACCGTTCAAGATTATCTAAGATTGGGTTTCAAAATCATGATTAGGGCAGTTTGTATAACAAAAAGAGGTAGCATCAATTTTTTTTCCACATATTTTCTACTTGTTTCGGCATCTTAAACCTATACTCTTTTTTTCTAGCATTTTTCTTTTATTTACTTTTGGGATTTTTGAAACAATATAAACCCACTCATGAGTGTTTTGAACTTGTGCACAACACATACCTTATTTGGGAGATGGAGTAATGGACTTGCTTAACTAACTCTTTATGAATAGTAAGGGTCTTGAAAAGAGAAAAAAAACAAATAAGCAAAAGAGAAGTTTAGTTCTTTTGTTTCATTCTTCAAATAGAAGCTAGATAGTGTTTAGGGGAGGTTAGTGATAATAAGAAAATAAAGAGGTCATTAGTGACATTTAAACAAATATGAAAGAGGTTAATATGATTAGGCCAAAATTATTATTCTTATGTTATAGAAGCTCTTATTTCAAATAAATAGATAGAGTTAAGCAAGAGAATCATTTTTAAAAAATTACAAAGTTTAAAAAGGACATATGAACTATTATAAGAACACTACTAGAAGAAGGGGATTCAACGTCATAAAATAACGTCGGTTATAAATATAATCGACGTTATTTTACACGCGGTGGCAAAATTGTAAATATAACTACATTTTCCACGTCGGTTACAAATATAACTGTCATCGAAAATATAACAACGTCGGTTATTTATTTAAACGATGTTGATAGTCATTAAATCAACGTCGTTTGGTATTATAACCGACGTTGTATATTGATTTAACGTCGTTTTATTTAGTAACCGACGTTGATGGTTATTATTTGACAACTCCCAGCACGATCTCTGCTTTTTTGGTTGCGCGCTTTTCCCCGTTTCTCCCTCTCTCGTGAGTCCCTCTTTTACTGCCACCACTTTTGACCACCGCCACCAATGCTTGTTTCCCTCTTCTCTGCTTGTTACCGTGGAAGAGATTCGTGGTTCGCCGCCTACTGGTAAGGGTTCTCCCCCTATCTCCATCTCTCGCGAATTAGAAATGTCTGGAAAAGTTCTATTGCGTTTTAGGGTTTGGAAACGGCGGCGTCGTTGGGGGCGCAGAGGAGAGGGTTTGTTCTGTTGTTCCATTCGAAACGGTTGCAGATTACGGCGTTACGGAGGGAAAACAGGGAGTGGAGAACGGGGGTGTCGACGACGTTACACGGTGGGAAAGTGCCGGTGGCGTGGGCGCGCGAGCGTTGGTATGCGAAGAGCCATAGATCGAAGTTGGAGAGGAAGCCAGTGAGGTTGGGGAACGAGGTGTTTTGCGGAGATGAGAAGGTTTTGACCCATAGAGAAGTGCATATTTCGATTGGGTCTTGTTTCATTAGAGAGTGAGGGTCTTGGTTCTGATTTTGTTGGTGAAGGGGTTGGGAGGAATGAGTAGAAAGTTGATGCGAGAAGAGGTGGAAATGGAAGGAAGAGAGTGTGACGCGATTGAACGGAAAGTGTTCAACGTCAGTTAAATAACTGACATTGAAAGTTTTGTATATTACGTCGATTGTCCCCTTAATCGACGTTAAATTTAACGACATCTCATTCAATGACGCCACGTTAACCGACGTCAAATGTCCAATATAACCAACATAAAAAGGTCTTTTTCTAGTAATGGAAATGAGTAAAGGCAAATTTGCATGAGAATGCGTTAGCACAACCGTTCATTCCATGATGCGGAGCATGAATGTTTCAATCATGCCAAATTGAAAACTCACAAAATTAACAAATAATGTTTTACCTAATTGAACATTAATCATGCCAAATTGAAAACTCACAAAATTAACAAATAATGTTTTACGTAACTGAACATTAATCATACCAAATTGAAAACTCACAAAATTAACAAATAATGTTTTACCTAAACATTTTTTCTACACTATCAGCTAACATTTTCACCACCGCTAACAAATAATGTTTTGCCGCTAACAGCTGCATTAAATGACCTTTAGACACCAACAACACCAACAAAAGATTATGACAAAACCCTCTTTGTACAATTAATCAGTAACACAGGATAAAAAAAATTTAATAAGATAATTACTTTTCAGCAATTTTTATATTTTAGGATATGTTTTCTGCTTTCTACTTATTTGCAATCACTTTTTTAAACACGTTGGAGTTACTAGTGGAAATGAATACGAAGAGAGAACAACAATAGACTATGTAGAACGTTTTCACAATAGAGTTTCAATAAAAAAAAAGACCATACCATATAAAAAAAACAATAATTAACAAAAATTGTAGTATAGAAAGTACCGAAAAGATCAATCATTAATACCTATAACACCCAAGAATTTAACTAATAATTGAAGATATACTTATATGTGATAAATAAATTCTAATAATATTCTCTAAATACTTTTACTTCAGATAATTATTATAATTAATCATAAAAATATATTTTTAAAAATAATTATATAAAATTATAAATATTTTACAATTATGTATTTTAATTATATTTTTTTATTTGGATCTATTGATTTTTACTCGCTTTTTTATTTATATATTTTTTTCTGTAAATGTTAGATTAAGATGACTTTTTTACATTGAATTCTAGACTAATAAGGTTTTAATTTGGAAGTGAAATAATTAATTTTGGAATTGAGATCGATTTCTTATGTACAAATGAAGTTTGTGTTCAATGTCTGCAAAATGACTTCATGTTAACTTAAATTATGTGTTAGATTATTAGTAGTTTACCCCATCCATTAATATAAATCTAAAACATTATAAATATGTGAATCGTCCGTGCATTAGGCAGAGTTAAAGAAGAGAATATCACATTTTCTAGTTATGAATTCAATGTTTTCGTTAATAGACCTTGTTTTTTCATGACAATTCGGTGTCTCTTTTCACTTTCTCTCATTCTTTTATGTGTTCTTTAATGTTTTTTGCAACTACGTGATTAACCATTGGGAATTGAAGCTGAATCTACTGTTCCAGATTTTTGTTTATCTTGCTACTCTAAGTTGTGTTGTTCTTGTTAGGAATGACATGGATATGTATTGGAATGTCTTTATAAGTGTATGTTTACAAGAATTGGATGAATTATTCTAATTCTTAAATTCAAGATGAGTAGAGGTTTAGGATATGATTTTCAATAGTCGTTTTATAGTTGTTTTGTTTCATTTCAATTCACAATTTAATTCTTATACTCTTATTCTACGGTTGTTTTGTTTCAATGTGTTTTAGTTCTTGTTGTTTTTAATTCAGCTTCAATTTAATTCAATTGTAATTTTCTAGATGCATTTTGTTTTCTTCAATAACAAGTAATTTCGTTGAATCCATTTGTGTTTCTACATAGAATAGGCATGTTTAAATTTTAGCTTCCTCTACTGTATTGTAATTAAGTTTCTATAGTTTTAATTCATAGTTTGAATTTCAATTCGAGCATTGATTTCTTTTATAGAATAGATGTTGATTCACTTATTTCTTTTATGGTTTAGTTCTTAGCCAATTATTTGGTTTAGTCCGGTGTTTGTATTTTGCCTTATATTCTAATTTTCAATTTTAGTCCTAATCTAAATTACCGTTTGCATTCCACATTTGCAATTACCTTCATTCATTTACATTTTTTAATTCAATATCTTTGCATTAACTTGATATAATAGTTTTACTCGTTTCCATTTATTTGCATTCTAAGCATTAGTATACATTTTGCATTTTACAAGAATGAACTATCCAAAAAAATATTAAATTAGTCAATTTTAAGACTAGTGTAATTTATATAATAATGACAACTTTGTTATAATACTCTTACTTAATGTATGATTTAACTTCAGCACAATGATCAACACGTGGACATGGGTTTGAGTTCAATTTCTCAAAATGACGCCCAGGTTGGTTGAAGATTGATAACATTGATGGAATCTAATCGACTTGAATTTGGAATTCATTTTTACGAATTTGTGGTGATAACATGAAATTATTAAAATAATAAGAACAAAAGTATGTTGTCTCACGGTGTAAGTAAGATGCACAAATTGATCCTTCAACCCTAGCCTTATTTTTTATTGATAGTTTAGAATCACCCATGAACCTATTAAAAATAAATAATGACATTATGATAGTTAATTTTCTAAGGAAATTAAAACTTACATAAAATACAGAATAATTTTATTACCTTTGAAATGGATACATCCACCTATATTGTATTGGTCACTGGTCCACCAAGTCTTCCTTTATATGGTAGATGAAGAGGAAAATGTTCTGTAACACCCTTAATTTTTGGATGTGTGTTTTACTTATGTGTTAGATTTAAAATTAATAGAAATTATTATTATTATTATTATTACTAGTTTAAAAGAAAAAAAAAAATATATATATATATAATAAAAATAAAAAAATAGAAATAAATAAAAAAATTAAAAAAAAACTTCACCACCTCAACTTTTTTTTATATATATAAAACAAACGCACCACCTCTTCTTTTTCATTCTCTCTTCTCCCACATGCACAATAACTCTTCTTCTTCTCCATTTTCATTTTCAATCTTTCAATCCTACCCCATTTCCACGTTTTTTCCCAAATTGAGGTAATGCTACTCAAATTTTAACTTTCAATTTCATTTTCACTATTTGAAATTTTAGATTAACGGTAGATTTCATGATTTTGAAGGTTTAAGTTAGAAATTTCCAAGTTTCTCTGTTTTTGGACCGTTTCAAAAATTTCAAGGTAAGGGGAGTTTATTCCTTACTCTAATCTGCAATGTATGATGTTTTATGGATTGGTTGTTGTTTGTATGTGTTTGATTCTGAAAATGAATGGTTAAATCACTGGAAATCATGAAATTTTTCACTGCTTTGTAAGAATCCGCTCAGCCAATTTGAAATCCGCTGAGCGCATTAAAGAACACTCATCACTGGAGCGAATTCGCTCAGCGTAGGCAAAATTCGCTAAGCGCACAAAAAAAATTCTACTCAGTGCATCAACAACCACGTTCGCTTTTCCGGGATGGTAAGATAGCTCGAAGTCGTAATCCTTTAAAAATTCTATCCACCTCCTTTGTCGCATATTCAACTCTTTCTGATCGAACAAATACTTTAAACTTTTGTGGTCGCTATAAACTTCAAATCTCGCCCCATAAAGGTAGTGTCTCCAAATTTTTAGAGTAAAGACGACTCTAGCTAACTCCAAGTCGTGTGTTGGATAGTTTACCTCGTGCTGTCTCAATTGTCTCGAGGCGTACGCAACTACCCTTCGGTCTTGCATAAGGACACATCCTAAACCTTGCTTTGATGCATCACAATAAACATCAAACCTTTTCTCCAGGTCTGACAATATTAGAACAGGAGCAGTTGTCAATCTTCTTTTCAACTCTTGGAAACTAGCTTCACATCTTTCATCCCAGCTAAAAGCTTGTCCCTTTCTCGTTAACTTAGTTAGCGGCAATGCTAACTTAGAAAATCCTTCAATAAACTTTCTATAATACCCAGCTAATCCCAAGAAACTTCGAACTTATGTGGGAGTTGTAGGCCTCTCCCAGTTAGTTACTGCCTCCACTTTAGTTAGGTCCACCATAATTCCTTCACCTGACACCACGTGCCCCAAGAATTGTACTTGACTCAACCAAAATTCGCACTTCGAAAACTTGGCATATAACTGCCTTTCCTTTAAGGTTTGCAACACGATCCTTAAATGCTCAGCATGTTCTTCTAGGCTTCTAGAATAGATCAAAATATCATCAATAAACACCACCACAAACTTGTCCAAGTCTTGGTAAAAGATGCGATTCATGTAGCCCATAAATACTGCAGGAGCATTAGCCACACCAAAAGGCATAACTAAGTACTCATAATGACCATAACGAGTTCTGAATACCGTCTTTGGAATATCTTCCTACCTCACCTTGATTTGATGATAATTAGATTGCAAGTCAATCTTTGAAAAGATTGTTGCCCCTCTCAATTGATCCATGAGGTCATCTATCCTAGGCAACGGATATTTATTCTTGATGGCAACTTTATTCAACTGCCGATAGTCGATACACATCCTCATGCTCCCATCTTTCTTCTTAACCAACAGTACCGGTGCTCCCCAAGGTGAAGCACTGGGTCTCACAAACTGTTTCTGTAGCAATTCATCCACCTGTCTCCGTACTGCTGCCAATTCCACAAGTGACATGCGATACGGTGTAATTGATATGGGGTTGGCTCCAGGTACGAGGTCTATGTTAAATTCAATTTCCCGTTATGGTGGTAACTCTGTTATATCTTCTGGGAATACTTTGAGCTCTGATACCACTTATTAAAAAAAAAATTGCAAAAATTTCGTATATTTAAATAAAAATGTTTTTTAAATTATGAGCATCACATGTTCCATTGAATCAAAGAATCCTGATGGGAATATTCTCTCTAATTTGCAAATAATTGGAATATTTTGTTCCATTTTAATCAAGTCATCCATGTTTAATAGAGTAGAGCACAAATCTTTGAAGAAATGACTTACTTCAACAAGAGGATTTAAAACATGAGTCGGTAATGAACTAAATGCAGTAGGAAATAAACATTGCATAAACACATGACAATCATGACTTTTCATTCCAAGCACCCTTCCCTTTTCAACATTAGCACATCTTGCTAAATTAGAATAATAGCCATCGGGCATCTTAAGTTGTTTTAGCCAATGACATACTAGCTTTCTTTGTTCTATAGTTAAGGTATAATTTGATTTTTGTTTTATCATCTTCCCATTACCTCTTGACTTTAGCTCCAAGTCCTTTCTCTTATAATATAAGGCTATATCCATCATTGCCTTCTCATTATCTTTTGTCTTTCCATTGACATCCATGACAATGTTGAATATGTTATCAAAAAAATTATTCTCTATGTGCATCACGTTTAAATTATGTCTCAATAAATTGTCTTTCCAATATGGAAGATCACAAAAAATATTTTTTTTTTATCTAATTATGTCATTCTCCGTATCCATCTATTGTTGTCATTGATAAACCATATTCTGTAACATTTGACAAATTCATGACTTAATGCCAAACTTCTTCAAGTGTTAACCTAGGAGGTGGTCCATCCATTTCAACTTTCCCTTTTTTAAAGGCATTCTTATTCCTCCTAAATGCATGATCAATGGACAAGTGCCTACAATGTGAGTCAAATCAAGAAGGCTTTCCCCATTTTTTAAGGTAAATGCCTTTGTATGCTCCATATAATGTGGACACGCTAACTTACCATAAGTCCCCCAACCAGACAACATGCTATAAGCAGGAAAGTCATTTATAGTCCACATTAAGGATATCCTCATCATAAAGTTTTGCTTCTTAGAAACATCATATGTCAAAACACTAGTCCACAACTTTTTCAAATCATCAACCAAAGGTTGTAAATATATGTTAATACCAACTTTTGGATTTGACGGTCCCGGAATGACACAACTCAAAAACATAAAAGGTTTAGCCATGCACATTTTTGGAGGAAGATTGTATGGTGTAAGAATGATTGGTCAACATGAATAAGGAGTATTTGATGATTGAATGTATGGGTTAAATCAAAGTGTTTCCAAGCTTCCCCATCAGATGGATGACGTAACACACCTGAATTTCTTCTATTCTCATAATGTCATGTCATGTATTTTTGCATGCAAACAATCTTTGTAATCTTGGAATTATAGGCAAATAGAACATTGCCTTAATCGAGATTGGATTTTCTTTTACTTATTCACTATTATAGTCACAATATCTTGGCTTATGAAAAACTTTGCATTCAATTAACCCTCCATCTTCTTTTCCATATTCATTGTAATAATAAAGCATACAACCATCCCTACAACAATCAATCCTCTTAACCTTAGATACTAGTTTTGAAACTAACTTCTTAGCATCATAAAAAATTTTAGGCAAATTCTCCTTAATGGGTGTCACGTCTAATAACATTTTTGAAATGAATTCCAAACATGCATCAAGAACATTCCAATTGGACTTACATGCTAACAACCTCACACATATGGATAATTTTGAATTAGATGTCCCTTCATACAAGGGTTTATTAGCATCTACCAACAAATTATAAAATCTTTGAGTTTCTTGATTTGGAGACTCTTCCATATTACTAACATTGGGCACTTGATCTGATTCATGTTGTTTGAAAGCATCCTCTACCATCTCTTGCATTAACATAAATTGGTCATCTTGAGCAACATCTCCATCACTTCTTGAAACATTCATATCATTATTATCAAGTAAATCCAAAAGCGACATCTCTTCACCGTGATCAACCCAAATCCAATAATAAGGTTTAAAGCCATTTTTGTACAAGTGAACTTTCACAACTCTATCCTCTGATATCTGAGTACAATCACATTTAGCACATGGACATCTAATCCCACCTTCATCAATATAACAAGGTTGTTGACAAGCATGTCTTAGAAACTCATCAACTCCCACTACAAAAGATTTTTTCAAACCATCTCTATTACTAAAACATCTATCATATATTCAAGCACGATTTGAACGAGAATCCATATTCTGAATATTAAAAAAAATATGATATATTTCAAAATTCTTTCACACAAATAAATAATAGAGTATCTTATTCGTTATTCGAATGCAAGATTACTAAGTGGAGGTTGCAAGTAACAATATCTTGTGCTTCGAATATATCTTACCCCATACAAAAATGTATAAGTTTCTAGCAAATTAAAATACATTAGTACCACCATTATTTAATAAATACAAATGTATATATTAAAGAAAAGGAAAATTGTAGGTGGAAAATAATGGGTGTAAAATAAGATAATTGAAAAAGCTGGAAAAAAAATAAAGTGTCAAAATATTAAAATAGATTTCAAAAAGACAATATAAAAATTTTAGAGAATTCTTCCATATAATAAAATAATAAAATGTGTATATAAAGGTTTAATTTATTACGCAACACTGAACTATTTACAAGTCTATATTTATAATCCTTTTTACTCTTTCAGAAGAGCATATTATTCTTTTTAATTAATCCATTTTACTTTTTAAAATTATCTTCAAATTTGTTGAAACAATAGACGACTGGATAATACATTTTTAACACTAAACAATCTAATAAAAACTTAAATCTTCTTATTCAACAGAGAATATATACTGGTTTGTTTGTATATTTATATGGTTTTTTTATTAGCTTTTATATAATGTTGGAGATCCCACATCGACTAGAGATAAGGCCAAAGTAAGCTTTATATAGTGGTGCAAACCTCACCTCATCGAACCAGTTTTATGAGGTTGAGTTAGGCTTTAATCCACTACTAATATTGGTACTAATATTACTAATATAGTATCAGAACCAATCCTAGCGAGATTCTCGAACCATTCTCGGTCCACTTTCTCAGGCCGATATCAGACCACTTATATCAGACCACCTATAATTTCTAGTCCCACGTCGAGTTTAGGGACGCTCGACGTGAGGAGGGTGTGTTGGAGATCCCACATCGACTAAAGATAAGGCCAAAGTAAGTTTTATATAGTGGTGCAAACCTCATCTCATTGAACTGGTTTTATGAGGTTGAGTTAGGCTTTAATCCACTACTAATATTGGTACTAATATTACTAATATATAATTCAAATTACTACTAAATCACAAAATTTAAAAATATATTTTTTCTAGTTTAAAATAAATCTATAAGTTAGATAGTTTAGAACGTTCAAATCTAATAATCTAATCTTCTATTATAAGTAGTGATACCTTTTCATCGTTGTTACACATCCTAACCAAATTCATATCACGGATTCTGAAATTGTTTACAAATTCCATATACATTATTAAAAATAATTCATAACTTACCAACTAAATTTCGATAATCTAACAAAATACTTATATTTTATTATATTTGGATCAATTTAATTTTTAAATTTAAATCTTGATTTAATTTTATTTAAATATATTATTTAATCCTAACGTATTCAATATAAATATTTAAAATTTATATAAAAATATATAAATAAAAAAATCAATATTTTTAAATTATAAAATAAAATATTCAGTACTTGTTGACCCAATCCATTATTAATAGAAAAATAATTCAATTTTCGATAATCTAACAAAATACTTATATTTTATTATATTTGGATCAATTTAATTTTTAAATTTAAATCTTGATTTAATTTTATTTAAATATATTATTTAATCCTAACGTATTCAATATAAATATTTAAAATTTATATAAAAATATATCAATAAAAAAATCAATATTTTTAAATTACAAAATAAAATATTCAGTACTTATTGACCCAATCCATTATTAATAGAAAAATAATTCAATACAACCTAAAATCATTGAATAAAGTTTAATAAATCCCAACCCACCCATGTCCACAAATATACCTCTTCAAAACTATAAATACATAATGATCGTAACTTTATTAATTAATACTTTTCTATTTGTTTTGGGATCTTAAATCTATACTCTTTCTAACACTTTTCTCTTAAATACTTTTGGGATTTTTGAAAGAGGATTAAGACACCTAATTAGTGTTTTGCCTTAACTACTTTTTTTGTGAATTGTAGGTTAAGGTTGTCAAAGAGAGAAAAAAAACACAAATAACCAAACGAGAAGTTCAAGTCTGTTGTTTTATTCTTCAAATGGAAGTTAAATAATGTTAATTAAGGGAAGGTTAGGTTAGTAATTTTAATAAAATAATGAGGTCATTAGTGACATTTAAATAAATATTAAGAGGTTAAGATGATTAACCCAAAATTATTATTCTTTTATTACAGAAGCTCTAATTCAAAATAAATAAAGTTAAACAAGATAATCATTATCAAAAAAATTGCAAAATTTAAAGAAAATATATGGACTATGTTTAAATATGACAAATACGGACTATGTTCAGAAATTTCGATAAAGAGCATGAGTCATGCCAAATTGAAAAGGTTAACGAATAATGTTTTACCTAATTGAACATTTTGTCAGCACTAATAACTAACATTTTCACCGTGGCACAGTCAACAAAAGCTGCCACTTGTTACTAGAATTCATAGAGGCTAGCTAGCAGGTGCATTAATTGGCCTCCATGCACAATTAATCAGAACACAAGATAAAAAAAAAAAATTTAATAAGATAATTACTTTTCACCAATTTTTACATTTAAGGGTATGTTTTCTTTTTTCTCCTTATTTGCAATCACCTTTTTAAGCAGAAAAAAATTGACACGGTGATAACAATGGTAAATTTGTGTATGTTGGAGTTACAGGTGGAAATGAATTCGAAGAGAGAATACCAATGGACTATGCAGAAAGTTTTCACAATAAGTGGTGGTATGCAAAGTACCGAAAAGATCAATAATTGATACCTAACACCATGAATCCTAATTCTTTGTAACTTTAACGCTTCAGATACTTATATAACTTATTCTGTTGTTATAAATAAATTCTAATAATACTTTCTAAATATTTTTAATAATAATTAAATAAAACTATAAATATAATACATTTTTTTATTTTAATTATATTTTTCTATTAGTATGCATTGTATTTTTCTATTTGTATGCATTGAGTTTTACTTACGGTTTTATTTATATATTTTTACGTAAATGTTCAATTAAGATGACTCTTTTAGGATTAGACTTTAAACTTATAAGACTTTAATTTGAAAGTGGAATAATTAATTTTGGAGTTCGAATCGATTTCTTATGCACAAATAAGTTTGTGTTCATTGTTTGCAACTTCAACTTAAGTTACATTATGGGCTGGATCATTAGTAATTTAGGTCCATCTATTAATGTACCTTTAAAACCTTATAAATATGTGAATGACTAATGTATTAGGAGAGTTAAAGAAGAAAATATCACATTTAATACATTTGCTTTCGGTTATATCATGATTACATTCAATTTAGGTTTTTCTAGTTATGAATTCAATGTTTTTGTTAATGAAACTTCTTTTTTTTTTTTCATGACTATTTGGTGTCTCTCTTCGCTTTCTCTCATTCTTTTCTATGTTCTTTAATATTTCTTACAACTTTGTGATTAACCATTGGGAATTGAAGGTGAATCCACTTTTTCAAATTTTTTTGTTTATCTTGTTACTCTAAGCTGTGTTGTTCTTGATTGAGAATAACATGAAAATGTACTGAAATATCTTTGTAAGTGCATGTTTACAAGGATTGGATGAATTATTCTAATTCTTGAATGCAAGATGTGTAGAGGTTTAGAGATTTTCAATAGTTGTTTTGTAGTTTTTTTGTTTCATTTCAATTCGCAATTGAACTCTTATACTTTTATTCTACACTTGTTTTGTTTCAATGCATTTTAGTTCTTGTTGTTTTTAATTTAGCTTCAATTTAGTTAAGTTGTAATTCTTCATATGCATTTTGTTTTCTTTTATAGAAAGTAATCCGTTGAATCCATTTATGTTTCTACATATAATAGGTGTGTTTAAATTTTAGCTTCTTCTACTGTATTGTAATTCCGTTTTTAATTCATAGTTTGAATTTTGATTCGATCATTGTTTTCTTTTACAGACTAGATGTTGTCTTAGTGTTTATTCGCTTATTTCTTTTACGGTTTAGTTCTTTAGCCAATTATTTGGTTTAGTCCAGTGTTTGTATTTTGCCTTGTATTCTAATTTTCTAGTCCTAATCCAAATTACGGATTGCATTCCACATTTTCAATAACCTTAATTATTTGCATTTCTTAATTCAATAGCTTTGCATTAGCTTCATCACAACAATAGTTTTACTCGTTTCCATTTATCTGCATTCTAAGTATTAGTTTACATTCTGCATTTTATTCTCTTTAAAATCACAAATCTCTCTAATTGCATTTTACAAACCATCACTAGTGAACAAAGTTGTTTTCTTTTATGTTCTTTGGATTGACACTTAGGTTGACCTTGACACTTAGGTTGACCTCTCTATTATAGGAAATTTACCATTTATAAAAACCTTGTGACAAATGCTTTATCAAATTGGTGTCGTTGTCAAGGAACATATACTTTTGTTCATTAGTTCATTCATTCATTGTAAATAATCATCTTAGTTGATAGGATTTTCTACATGTTTTGTATTTTGGCCTTGTTGTGTTGTCTAACATGTTCTGCAACTTGTTTCAATATGAATTTCTCTAAGGAAGATTAAATGAATGACCAAATCATCAAGGAAGGAGTTGTTCCCTTTGATAAAGAAATCATTAAGACTTTTAGGATTAAGACTTTTAGGAAAAAAGGAGGAGGGAGAAGGGAGAAGGTAACTAAGTGTGGATAAACACTCTACTTTTGAATTTGTACGTGAGAACCCAATTTTTACATAACCATACATTCACACTATGGGTTCAAATAACTAGATGCAATTAATAAGTGTTACTAACCTTTTATGTCTTCAAATCCCAAAATCACAAGAAGGCATGACCAATTATGAATTGAAGTCTGGTTTCATATTATAAACATTATACTTACAAGATCAAACTATCAAGTCTAATTAGGTTTATCGTACAATGTGTTCATCGCAACTATCACTAAAGATACAAAAACTTTTATAACATGTGAATTTAACAAGTGGACTGAATCACTGTAATATATATGGAATGTCGTATCCACAGGGATTTGAGTAATATTTACAATAAATTATAATCACTTTTAAAAATAAAATCTTTTTAAAATTTTTATTAAAGATAATAAAAAGAAATAATAAAAGATAAGTAAAAGATAAAAGATAAGTAGATAAAAGATAAACAAAATAAATGTATTTAATGTGTTTCTGCAATACTCTTAATCAAAAACTAGATTAATTAATGAAAAACTTGTAAGAACACATTAAGAAAAACATTTAATGTGTTTCTGTAATACTCTTAATCAAGAAACAATGCATAATGCATTAATAAGAAGATATCACAATTAGAGAGAGAAAAATTAATGATTAATCATAGAATGCAAAAGAAATCAATGTGAACATAAAGAAAAATGAGAGAGAGCGAAGGAGAACTTCGAATAGTCATGAAAATTTTGAAAAATGAGAGAGAGTAAAGGAGAACCTCGAATAGCCATGAAAATCAAAATTTCTATTACAATAAAACTCAAAAACTACAATTACTAACTGAATAAACCTCCAACTAACTAACTGAATGTAATGAGTGCTTCGGTTACAAGATTTTACCCCGTAAAATTTGTACTTCTCTTCACTAACTTTACCTAATTACATTAAGTAATGAGCTATTTATAATATTATTGCATTACCTTAATGAATGGACCTAAATTATGAGTAATCCAACCCATAATCTTTATTGCACTTGAGTTGAAACTACAACTACTATGATAGAGCTTTTCACGTATAACAAAAATTAATATTGGTG
This sequence comes from Macrotyloma uniflorum, assembly GCA_016859785.1. NCBI lineage: Eukaryota > Viridiplantae > Streptophyta > Magnoliopsida > Fabales > Fabaceae > Macrotyloma > Macrotyloma uniflorum. The sequence continues at coordinate 816,882 of BDMB01000062.1, forward strand.
ATTTCACTTTTAGATTAAAGTCTTATGAATTTAGAATTTAGTATGAAAATATCAATTCAATTGGATAATTATAGAATAAGATAGGATCAAAATAGTTAATATATATTAATATAGGCTATAATAAAAATATATTATATAAATATAGTAATTTAATTTTCACCTAATTATTTATAAAAAAAATTATACTTAATTATAATTATTTAAAATAATATAAACATTTATATATTAAAATTAATATTTATTTATAATAAGAAAATAAGTTACAATTTGCTTCCATTAGTTAAATTTCTAACCTTTAAACAAAGGTGTTTTATTTACTACGTGACTTTCACTTGCTTTAAGGATCTTCCTCTAATTTATCAAAGAACTAATAGGTGAATTTTAGATTTGAATAAATTTCAAAAGATTTTCGCAATACCTTTTTAAACTAAAAAAGTAGATGGTTTGATCAATAATTAAATGTTCTAATTTTGTATCGTCTAATACTTTATAAGATGATTGTTTTCACAATTCTTTAATGAAAAATATTTAACAAAATGAATATAAGACATGCATAATAATACAGTATATGAACAAAACAAACTTGGCTTTATATTGATTCACTTTATATTGAATACTTAAATTTTATTACATTTGGATCAATTTATTTTTTAAATTTAAATATTGATTTAATTTTATTCAAATATATTATTTAATCAAAACTTATTCAATATAAATATTTAAAATTATATAAAAACATATCAATATTTTTTAAATTATAAAATAAAACATATCAATATCCTCGTTGACCCAATCTACTATTAATAGAAAAATAATTCAATACAACCTAAACTCGTTGAATAGTGTTTAATAAATCCTAACCTACCCATACCCACAAATATACCTGTTTAAAACTATACATAATGATTGTAACTTAATTAAAACCGCACAAACATAACACTATGCATAATGGTTGAGATAAAGACTAGGAATTGAGTATTTCTTATAAAGAAATAACTTTTATTAAAGATGATCCTAACGATAATCAATTTATAAATAAGGCAAAATTCTTACAAAAGATAGTAAAATTAACTGAATAATTCATAAATCATTAACTAGTATTATCAAAATATGACGTGTCCCCATAGGAAAAAAAACGAATTTGTGCTATCACAAACGGTTGAATTATGGTATTATCTACCTTATTCAGATAAGAAAGAACATTAGCAGATATCTTGTTCATTCTCGGTTATTATTATATACATATAAAGATACCGTGTTGGGAAATCCCACATTAACTAAAAGTGAGGCCGAATTATGGTATATAAGTGGGGTGTAAACCTCACCTTCTGAACCGGTTTTGAGGGTGAGTTAGGCACTGATAATCAGCCAGGATAACAAGATTGTTGGGCCTAGATTCGGCCACTTGTTAATATACTGAACCTTGGTTAACAGGTTGTTGGGCCTAGATTGGACCACCTGTTAATAGATTATGATCCCCTTCTACATGGTTTGAGGAGCCCTGATGGTTAACAAAGTTGTTAACGGGCCGTTATGTAGAGCCTTGATTGTTGACAGGTTGTTGGACCTAGATTGGGTCACCTGTTAATAGATTATGATCCCCTTCTACATGGTTTGAGGAGCTCTGATATATACCATAATTCGGCCTCATTTTTAGTCAATGTGGGATTTCCCAACATACCGTGAATCTATAACTTAAGTTTTAATATCGCATAATAAGCTTTGCAAAATTGTTCCTTGTTTCAGTATCTTAAACCTATACTCTTTCTATCATTTTCTTCCTATTTACTTTTCTGATTTTTGAAATAGTATAGATCACCTAACTAGTGTTTTAAACTTGTACATACACCTTATTTGGGAGATGGAGTGATGGAATTGCTTAACTAACTCTTTGTGAATAGTAGGTTGAGGTTGTCTAAAAGAGAAAAAAAAAACAAATAAGCAAAAGAGAAGTTCAATTCTTGTGTTTTCTTCTTCAAGTGAAAGTTAAATAGTGTTGAGTGGAGGTGAGTGATGATAAGAAAATAAGAAGTCATTAGTGACATTTAAACAAATATGAAAAAGGCTAATATGATTAGCCCAAAATTATTATTGTTATGTTATAAAAGCTCTAATTCCAAATAAATAGACTTAAACAAGAGAATCATTGTCAAAAAAAATTGAAAAGTTTAAAGAGGATTTATGGACTAAATACAGATATGACAAATACGGATTATATACAGAAAAATTCATAAAGAGCATAGGCATTTATAATGAATTGCACCTTTCAATGATAAGAAAGGAGTAAAGACAAATTTGCATGACATGCCTTAGACAGTTAGTACAACAGTTCATTCCATGATGCGGGACATGAATGTTTCAGTTATGCCAAATTGAAAACTCACAAAGTTATCAAATTATGCTTTACCTAATTGAACATTAGCAGTAACAACTAACATTTTCACCATGGCAGAGTCAATAAAAGTTGCCACTTGTTACTAGAATTCATCGAGGCTACGCTACCAGGTGCATTAAATGGCCTTCTGTAAACACCAACAAAGATTATGACAAAACCCTCCATGCACAATTAATCAGAACACAAGATAAAAAAATTTTAATAAGATAATTACTTTTCAGCAATTTTTACCCGGGGATAACAATGGTAAATTTGTGTAGGCTAGAGATATTGTGGAAATGAATACGAAGAGAGAACACCGATGTACTATGCAGAAACTTTTCACAGTAAAAAAAATACATACCAAAGACGTAAAAACAATAATCAACAAAAATTGTGGTTAAAAAAGTACTGAAAAATATCAATAATTAATACCTAACACTAGAATCCTAATTGTTGGAAAAATTTAGTGTTTAAGATATTATAACTTATTTTGCTTATATAAATAAATTCTAATAATACTTTCTAAATATTTTTCTTCACTTAATTATCATAATTAATCATAAAAATATATTTTAATAATAATTAAACAAAATTATAAATATTATACCATTTTTATATTATTAAATATTTTTCTTCACTTAATTATCATAATTAATCATAAAAATATATTTTTAATAATAATTAAACAAAATTATAAATATTGTACAATTTTTATATTTTAATTGAATTTTTCTATTCATATGTACTATATTTTTTTATTATTTTATTTATATTTTTTTTACGTAGATATTTGATTAAGATGATTTTTTTTTATATAGGACTCTAGATTCATAAAACTTTAATTTAGAAGTGGAATCATTAATTTTGGAACTCCAATTGATTTCTTATGCACAAATGAAGTTTGTGTTGAGTGTTTAAAGAATGACTTCAATTTAACTTAGATTATGAATGGGATCATTAGTAGTTTAGGTACATCAATCAATTAATGTAATTCTAAAATATTATAAATATATGAATGACCAATGTATTAGGCAGAGTTAAAGAAGAGAATATCACATTTAATCCACTTACTTTCGATTAGATCATGATTATATTCAGTTTAATTAGTTTTTCTATTTTTCTAGTTATGAATTCAATGTTTTGGTTAATGGAGCTTTTTTTTTCATGATTATTTGATGTCTCTCTTCGGTGTTTTCTCATTTTTTTTGTGTTCTTTAATCTTTCTTGCAACTACGTGATTAATCATTTGGAATTAAAGGTGAATCTACCGTTCTTTTTTATTGGGAATAACATGGAGATGTACTGAAATGTCTTTATAAATGTATGCTTACAAGGATTGAATGAATTATTCTAATTATTGAATGCAAGATGAGTAGAGGTTTGGGATATGATTTTCAATAGTTGTTTTGTTTCATTTCAATTCACAATTTAATTCTTTTACTTTTATTCTCCAGTTGTTTTGTTTCAATGTGTTTTAGTTCTTGTTCTTTTTAGTTCAACTTCAACTTAATTCAGTTGTAATTCTCTATATGCATTTTTGTTTTCTTCAATAGCAAGTAATTCGTTGAATCCATTTGTGTTTCTACATAGAATAGGCATGTTTAAATTTTAGCTTCCTCTACTGTATTGTAATTCAGTTTCTGCTGTTTTAATTCATAGTTTGAATTTCAATTCGAGCATTGTTTTCTTTTACATAATAGATGTTGTTTTAGTGTTGATTTGCTTATTTCTTTTTATGATTTAGTTCTTTAGCCAATTATTTGGTTTAGTCCAGTGTTTGTATTTTGCCTTGTATTCTAATTTTCAATTTTAGTCCTAATTTAAATTACGGTTTGCATTCCACATTTGCAGTTAGGTTCATTCATTTGCATTTCTTAATTCAACAGCTTTGCATTAGCTTGATCACAGTAATAGTTTTACTCGTCTCCGTTTATTTGCATTCTAAGTATTAGTTTACATTTTGTATTTTATTTTCTTTAAAATAAAAAATCCTTCGAATTGCATTATAAAAATCATCACTAATGAACAAAGTCATTTTCTTCTATATTCCTTATATTGACACTTAAGTTGACCTTTTTACTGAATTAGTGGGAGAAATTTAGCATTTATAAACACCTTGGTACGGATGTTTTATCAAATTAGAATTGTTGTTAGGGAGCACATATTTTGGTTCATTAGTTCATTCATTCGTTCATTGTAAATAATCATTTTAGTTGATAAGATTTTTTACTTTTTTTTGTATTTTGGCCTAGTTGTGTTGTCTAACTTGTTCTACAACTTGTTTCAATCTGAATTTTTCCAAGCAAGATCAAATGAATGAATGACCAGATCATCTACGGAGGAGTTGTTTCCTTTGATCAAGAAATCACTGAAACTTGTAGAAAGAAAGGAGGAAAGAAAAGGCAGTCAAGTGTGGATAAACACCCTACTTTTGAATTTGTATGTGAGAATCCAATTTTTTTCATAGCCATACATTCACATTATGGGTTCAAATCATGCTGAGAAAACCTTGAAAGAACTAGTTATTCCTAATGAGTGTTATCAACCTTTGTGTATTCAAATCCCACAATCACAAGAAGGCATGGCCAGCTATGAATTGAAGTCTAGTTTCATATTATAAGTCATTGCACTACAAGGTCAAACTATCAAGTCTAGTTAGGTTTGTCGTACAATATGTTCATGACAATTGTGATTGAAGATGTCAAGTAATATTACGCACTAAAGAGAAATATTGGGAAATAATAAAGTTGGACGAGCAACACACCTGTCTTTCACCTCTCACTTCACAAAATCATAACAAGTTACAATCACAAATTATTTCTCAAACAATTCACAATATTGTTGAGACTAATCCTTCAATGCTCATTTCTACCATCATAGGACACATCAAGCCAACTATGGGTTATACCATTAGTTACCAAAAGGGATAACTAGCCAAAAAATTTGCAGATGAAAACATTTACGCAATTGGGAGGAGTCATATCATAAGTTACCTTCTTTGTTGCAAGCAATGAAATTGTATCTTCCCAATTTCATTTGGAAGATGAATACACAACTGATGTATCAAGATGAGTTGGTGGATGAGAATTACATTTTTTAAGAGGGTATTTTGGACATTTAAATCATGTATTGATGGTTTTCATCACTACAAGCCTATTGTTCAAGTGGATGGAACATTTTTATACGGGAAGTACAAAAGAACCTTATTGGTGGTAGTTGCACAAGACGGGGGTAACATCATAATTTCAATTGTCTTTTCTATTATAAAAGGTAAAATAAGTGATGCATGGTTTTTTTTTTAAGAAGTGCATACTCTAGACATTAAAGTGGTTGAACAGAAAACAATTTTATAGTTAGAAATTAGTTATAATTTTTTATTTCATGTAAATTAATCACAAGTTTGTTATGTAACCTACTTTTCTTACTTTTCTGACAAGTTTGAGAGATTATTTTATATTTCATTTATTATTTTACAATACAGGTAATCCAATGCTATAATTCACAAGGAATTCGATGCAATAACTTTAATGGAAAGAAATCCAATGGAATAGTACTAATGGAAAGTAATCCAATGTTACAAATTTAACTAGTAATTAAATAATTTTACTTTTACCTATCACACAAGAAAAAATTATAAGCACTTTTATCAACAATTTAATAAAGACAATAACACACTATACAATGTTCTAACACATACTTTATCAACAATTAAAGACAACAACAACTTTATTAGGAATCTAATAAAGAAAATAGCACATTGTACAAAGTTTCAACTATTCAATTCAATACAATAAAGACAGACCATCCACTTTTACTATTCACCTTTCTTTGCAACTTCTCTATAAATTTAATGGATGATAGTTTACAACAACTACACTTTCATTATGGAATATATCATACTCAAACTTTAGATGGCAAACTTTGATATATCAAACATTGAAGATTTGATAAATTATTACCTAACTATTGTGTTCGGAAATGGGAAAATAACTCACAATTATGAGGGAGTGAGCTTCGAATGTTCATCTCTTAAATTATTTAGAATCCCTAATCAATGCACATTCACTAAGTTGAAAGAAAGAATATGTCATTCATTAGGCATTCCTAATAATACCTAGTTAAGAAAGTTATACTATCGCAAACTGAATATAAATGGTGAGTGTTTAGTTACATATGAAATTATTCCTTTACTAACAAATGTTCATTAGCGTAGATGATTTCCTTAAGGTATAATTTTCCTATAGATATAATATTTGAATTATATGCCTTTTTTGTAAGATCAATAAAAGAAATTATCATGCTTTTACACCAACCAACCACAAATTCTTCATCAAATTCTCAACCCACCACTACAGTAAAGTCATAATATATTTTGGTGGACCTTTACAGCGTGCCACCATCATGGAATCTCCTCAAGGTTATGGCTTGATGTATAAAAGTTTGTATTATAGAAAAATGATGATTCAACACAATTGGATTTTTAATCAACTATTTGAAAAAATAAGCGAAATATTAGATTATGGAGACAAAAAACAGATTACAAAAATCAATTATAGACGACTAGTAAGAGTTGTCAGATAACAACTCATTCTTGACTTCATAGAAATCAAAACTGACAATGATGTACAAAAAAATGATAAAATACTGGAAAAAAAACATTTGAACTTTATTCAAGCATTCAACGAATCCAAACATGAGGAAAGATTGAGTTATTTGTGGAACTAAAGACCTACATCCCCCCAACATGTGAGGAACAAAATCGTGATTTCAAATATAGTATCTACATTGACCATAAAGGGAGAAAAATAAAAACAATGATGGATATTTGATGCACACTAGTGGCAAGGTGTGATACAAAAATCTTTAAATTCCTCCTTATAGTGAAATGACCTCAAAGTATCAATCTAGGAAGCACAAAAGAAAATAGTCAAATTCAAAAGAGATGGTTTATACAATTGTGGCTTAGAGATTTTGGGATTTTTAAAATAAAACGTAGAATGTATTCTAACTAATAAATGCAAATAAATGTAATGAATTGAAGGTATTATTGAAATTTAAACCAATTCAATGGTACTAAATTAATGGATGCAAATAAATGAAGCAAATACAAGCATAATATGCAGGTTATGAAGTAACTAGAACAAATGAAAAATGCAGATTATTCATAATTGAGGAATGGAATTAAAATGCAATGCAACCAAGGAACTTATTGTAAACTGGAATATAATGAAAGTAAACTAATGTGAATACTAAAATTACAAATTGAAGCTATAACTACCAAAACATCAAACCAAAATTCATAACAAGTATTTCAAAATGCAGTAACTACTTGACAATGTAAAAAAACTGAATCAAAATGCTTTAATCCTAATCTACTCGAAACTACTGAATTAATTTGAAATTAAAATTGCTGCAAAAGAAACTAAATGTATCTAAAATTTTATGGCTAAATTGAATTAAAACCGAACAAGAAACAACATTAACTTAAAAACTAGAATTATACAACTTCATAAGAAAGTAAATGAAATAAACATGAGATGAAACATAACTATGCATATAATAATTAACTATCAATGATTCGGTTTCAAATGTATACTCATTTTATCCTCAAAATCATAATAATCCCTCTAATCCTTGTAATCACGCACTTAGAAAGACCTTCCAACTCATATCCATGTCATTCCCAATCAAGAACAACACAAATTCAAATAACAAGATAAATATAGATTTAGAACAGTGAATCTTCAATGGTTAATCATGAACTTGCAAATAAAACAAATGAACACAGAAAGGAATGAGAGGAAGCGAAGAGAGTCACTGAAAACCCATGGAAGATGAAGCTTTATTAATGAAAACAGTAAGTTCATAACTAGAAAAACAAAAGTAACTAATCAAACTGTGTAATTAAAAAGTAATGATGAGCTAAATAAATACAAGTGCATAAAATATGATATTCTCTTCTCTAACTTTGCTTAATACACTGACCAATCATATATTTATAATGTTCAAGAGTTACATTAATGGATGGGTCTAAACTACAAATGATCTAAACCTATAATCTAAGCTCTAATATGTAGTTATTGGACTTGAACTTCAATCGTACATCGGTCTAAGTTCCAAAATTGATGATTTCATTCTCAGATAAAACCTTATGAGCAAGGTAGTCAAAATCGAGACCTTACTCGAGATCGTTAAGGAGAATATAAATCGTAAATCGGAAGATCGTAACACGAATAGTAAGATCTTACAAATTTATAAAATTTATATAAATCATATAATTAAACTTAAAATATATAATGTATATTATTGAAATAAATATCAATAATAAATTAAAACTTGAAAAAATAAATAAGATAAAAATTAGGAGTGATGCAAATATTGAGTATTGTGGATATAGAGAAGATTTTAGAGAAGAGGAAAAATTATAATATTCTTTTAAGAAAATAGAAAAATATTTAATTTTTTTTAATTAGATTTTAAAAAGTGACTATTGAAATATACCATATATACTGTTGAAATAAATATAAATAATAAATTGAAACATGAAAAAATAAATAACATATAGAAAAATTAAAAGAATACATATATTGAATATTAAGGAAGTGAAAAGGTTTTTAGAGAAGAGGATAAATTATAATATTTAAAAAAAATAGAGAAATATTTAATTTTTCTTTTAATTTTGTTTAATTAACTTTTAAAATGCGACTATTGAAATATATAATGTATATAATGAGATTAGAAAAGAAAGAGGAAACGTTGTTTTTCAAAGTGTTTGAAACACTACCCACTTCAAACAAAATGAGAATAAAATCCTATCCTAACCCTAGCCTCCTTACAACAATGGCCAGTATCTCTCTCGACATCTCGTGTATTGTTCCATGATGTTGAAAGGAGAAAAGCGATGGAGAAGGAAAAGAGCGAAGATACAACTCCTAAATGACGAAAAAGAACAAAAATACGACTCCTAAATGATGACCCGTGTTGAGAAAGGAGAAAAGCGATAGAGAAGGAAAAGAGCGAAGATACGACTCCTAAATGATGGAGAAGGAAAAGAACGAAGATATGACTCCTAAATACATGCGACAGACGGAGGATCGAAAAGATAGTTGCCCCAAAGTTCCTAGACGATCTGACCAAAAGTATGATTTTTAGGTACGTAAACTCGAAAACTTTAAAAGAATCGTAAAATCGTAAGATTGTAAGACTTAAATCACGATTCTGACTACGATGCTTACAAGTCTATAGTCTAACACAAACATAATTAACTCAATCGGATAACTACAAAAAATATATAAGTAAAAAGTAAAAAAAAAAAATCAATGCATATAAATAAAAAAATTCAATAAAAATACAAAATTTATACCATATTTATATTTTTACGTAATTATTGAAAAAATATGTTTCTATGAAAAATATTTAGAGAGCATAATTACCCTTTATTTATCTCCACAAAATAAGTTATGTTAATATTTTAAATTAATTTATTTATTATTCTATTTCAATATATTTTTTAATATATATTTTATTTCAGTATGTTTGTAGTTATTTTTATGAATCTTAATTATTTAATTATATTTTTTAATTATTAAACCTTTGTATATTTATTTAATAAATTTAATTTATATTTATTTTTATTATTATTAATTAAAAAATTAATAATATATATCTAAATAATATATATATATATATTATAATATTAAATTTTTATGTTTAATTTTAACTTTAAATATCATTTAATTAAAATAATAGTAATTTATTAAATACTATATTAATAAATAAATATATATATATATATATTTACAATATAATCAAAATTTATTATTTAATATAATAATTTTTATTTAAAAAATTTAAATATTTAAATATATATATAAATAAAATAATTAATTATATATATTATTTTATTATAATATTAATTATAAATAGTAACATTTAACAGTATTATTTTTATAAATAATTGTAAATGGGTTTATTTTAGTAATATTATATTAAAATAATACTATTTATGTAAAAATCTCAATATTATATCTCCTAAATTTTGTGCTATGAAGAAGTTGAAGAGAACCTTTTAGAAGTTAAAAATTTTAAAATATTTTATGTCCTTACATGGACAGTACTTAATACGAGTCGAGTACTATTTGGAGATATAGTCTTGATGCTGGATCTTGATTCTTGCGTTGGGTTTGAACCGAATGGAGGATACCTACGAAGACACTCCGACGTTCAAGTCAGTAAGAGCTAAGACAGTGGTAAGCAGGAGATATAGGATAAAGAGTATCGAAGGAGTAGGGTTAGATTGGATGTTCATACCTGGGGTGAGACCTCATATTTATAGTGATAAATAGTAACGTATTACCTGGGCGAATCATAATTGTCACCGAGGTTCTTGGGATACTCATTAAGTACCAAGATCCATGGGATTTCCATAATGGTGAATCGTAATTGTCGTCTAGATCATTGGGATACCATTATATGTCCAGATCTAGGGGATACTGAGATCTACGAGATTCTCATCAGTAATGGTACACCTGGATTTTTGAAATTCTGCCATAAAGACTTTGGGGATCTTGCCCATGCCGAGAAGTTATGGGCCTTGGTTCAGACCGAGAAACTGCCGGTTAGGATATGACGTAGTTTCGATTAGGAGTTCCTTATCCAGTATAGTTTAAAACTTGAAATTGAAGATTAGAGTTTTGCACAAATTTTTAAATTAATTATTTAATTAAAAGAAGAAAAATGTTAATGTAATGTAATACTGAAACTAAAATGATAAATATCTACAAACAATAAAGTTATAAGTAAAGTTAGTTGAGAACAATTCTTATTCTTAATCAAATGACATACAACCTTATTTTATTCTTAAGAAATTTGGCATGTACCAAATGGGAAGGGAATAAGGTCTTCTTGTACTACAGAAGCATAACAGAAATTCACTACACTTCACACATGCTTTACAAATTTATTCAGGTGATCTTTTTGTCTCTTACTGGGAAAGCTTATTGAATTTGCGATAGCGATACTCAGCATAGGTTTTTGTTGAAAACTTGGGTGGGTTGTGATCGTTGACGAGAGAAGGAAGAGGCCCTATCACAACCTCATGTGGAGGCACAACAAACACTGCCCATGACATCCGAACCCGTTCCTTGTTAACCAAGCTTCTATGGAGAACACTCTTATACTTTCCGTTACTTAAGACCTACCACAAAATTAGAAGAAAAAATAAAAATTAAAATATTTATCTGTTATTTTAAATCTTTTAAAAAACATCTATATAATTTCACTTCGGAAGACAAGTTCAGTAATTGAAGTCGAAAATACCAGAAATGGTTTACCTCAAGTTGATCACCAACATGAAGCAAGAGTGCATTATTGAAGTAATTGACTGCAACCCAATTATTGTCCTTCCAAACTTGCAGACCTGGAACTTCGTTTGGGACAAGCAGAGTAAGGGCACTCATGTCAGTGTGAGGTTCAACTCCCAAAGCCAATTCTGGTTGTGGGCATGCTGGATACATATTTATCTTCATTTCTAGTTCTATTTCTTCACCCCCCAAGCTGGACTTCAAAACCTTCTTCTCCAACCCTAACCCTTCCGACAGAACCTCCAAAACATTTTCCGTTACCCTTAAGATCTCGGCCTCGTACTTTTGAGTCACTTCCCTGTCACACACATAATATTTTTAAGTAAAAATTGTTAATATATGAATACTCGTATTTTTTTAAGATACTTATTTTTATATTTATAAATCGTTAATATATCATATTTTCGTTCAATATTAAAAAATATAGCTAGATATTTCTTGATGTTAAATATAAATATGATTAACACTTTTAGTTTTCATAATGAAAAATTTCAATTTCTATAAACAAAAGTATGTTACAGGATTTTAAAATTAAACAATTTTAGTCTAATATTAATATATCATTTAATTATTAAAAAATGCTAACATGTTTTTAGTAATGGTAAATTTTTTTTTTTTTTGAAAAATTATATCATATCATATTATTAACAAATCTTGTTATTGTTAAGCAACGTGATTAATTTGTAATGAAATAACCGTATGGTTTTGGATGGTGCTAAGAACATGTTTATACTTGAGTATTTTAGTATGAAAAGAGTTAATGTTATGTTTACAATCAACTTCAATTGATAAAAGTTCATTTTTTTTTACTACAAGAAAACTCAAAGTGATAACATGGCTAGAGATAATCCATAACAGTCTCATTTGAATAAATAATTTTTTAATAAAATTCCTATGAAGTAAATAATTAAGATTGTTATGAAGTAATTGACATACGTTAATATTATCCATTAATATTTAAATAATGTTTTAGAATTGAATTATAATTATTTAATTTTAAGAATCTGAAACATTAAATGAGCAATTAAATATTTATATGGATTAAAATTGCACAATCATAATGAACAGAAAATGCCTTTAAGCATATATTTTATTTTTTAACAATAATTTCCATCCATTCTCTAAAAAATCTACTAGTGAGATATATATATATTTTTTAACTTTATGCACTCAATACAAATAAAAAATAAACAAATAGAATAAAAAGTAATTTGAAATTTATAATAAAAGATTATTTTTCTAAAACATAATTTTTCAAATAAACATTTTCTATGGACATGGTTTCTATAAATATAAAACAAAAACCATAAACTGTTTTGGTTTGTAAGCTTGTTAATGAACTGTTTCTATTGCTCATAATTAATATATATGGGTAACCATTTCAATTATGCTATATTAACCTAAATTTAAATTATATTTATAATTGGTGAATAAATTATATTAAATACTCTTCAAATTTTATAAATTACATAAATATCATTAATTTTTTTTTCCAAAATATTTAAGAATGTCTATTATAGGAATGATATAACAAATGTGTAAGAGATTTAATAAATATAAAAAATATCGTCATAAAATTGTTATGATAATTAAAAAATAAATTTCATCACAACTAATGCTAAAAATATTTATCTAATTGTAGAATAAAAATATATTAAGTTCTATCAAATAATTAAATATATTTATAAATTTTTAATTTATTTATATTTTTTGCTACCTCATTATTTTCCATCATTTCATAATATAAAAAATAAAACAAAAAAATATATAGTAAATGATTTTGAGGAAACTAGGAAAAGAATATTAACTTATATTCATAATTAACATTGTTATGAATATAAGTTAGTATTATACAGTAGTAATATTTAATTAACGTATTAGAACTGAATTATAATTGTTTAGTTTTAAAAACCTGAAACATTAAATGAACAATTAAATTTCATTCTGTAGTAATAACCTATACAAATAAATAATGAACAATGTTATGAATATAAGTTAATATTATCCATTAATATTTAAATAACGCATTAGAAGTGAATTTACAAAACCTGAAATATTAAATGAACAATTAAATATTTACATGGATTAAAATTGTACAATCACAAAGAACAAAAAGTTCCTTTAAGCATATATTTTATTTGTTGCAATAATTTCCATTCATTCTTAAGAAAATCTACTAGAGATAACTATTTTCTTTAACATTATGTACTCTACTCAAATAGCAGCAAATTCTTAAGACATAATTTATCAAACATACATTTTTTTATAGAAATGATGTTTATAAATACTTGATCTCAAAATAACTCATACTATGATACCTAACAAAAATAAAATTTATATTTTATTTATATATTATAATTCAATTTTATTTTTAATTAATGTAAATTTTTTTTAATAATAAATTTCTAATTAAATTCTTCCCATTGTTTATAAGCTTGTTAAAAGACCGGATTAAAATTCATTGAAATTCCATACAAAACAAAATATGTATTATAATTCTATTGTTACAAGCAGAAATGGAAAATCAACACCATGCATAATAGATACCTGTAGGAAGAAGAGTGTTTGGGCCACTTGTCATAGTTGGCCTTAGAAGGAGGAGCCATAAGATGAAAAAAATAATCAACCCACTCCACCTTTTCTTCAAGGTTTTTGGTCATTTTTGTGCCATAGCCATCAAACTTACCATTTAAGGGGTCATTTGCATAAGCTTCTTTCTCTTCTTGAGGGAGGGCAAAGAACTCTTCCCCAACCTTCTGCAAACTTTGGATCAATGTTTCTGGTATGCCATGGTCAGTTATGAGGAAAAATCCCCATTCAGAGGCAGCTTCAGCCATTTCCTTCACTAAAAGATGGTGTGGCTGAGATAGTGAGATGAGGGGCACAGTAACACCTTCTATGGCTTTGCTGTTCTCTGGCCTTTCATTGGCTGGACGAATGAACTGAGGTGGAAGCTCCTTCAGTTCCTTCAAAGCCAATGTTTGTATTCTTTTCACTTCCATTTTGTGGTAATAACAAATAAGTTTGATATCAACTAAGTGTTTTGAATATGCATACTCAACAATGGGAGTTATATATAAAGATGTATTCACAACTACTCAAACATTTGTTGTGGCTTATCTAGCAATCAACCAAAATCTAACAACCATTCTTGCCAGTGTAATTATAACCTTGGAAGTTACATGGTATAAAGTTATGTCTCTGTAAATTTAAGAAATTAGTTTCTTTTAGCTATCAGTTAATTCTATGAAGAAATTAACATGGAAACATAATCTTAGGTTAGTCTTTGACCTAAACATAAAGTTTATATATATAATCTAAATTAACTCATCATCATAAAGAATGTGTGTTGTTAATTATAATGATGGGGTGATAAAGTTAGAATGATTTATTAAACAAAATATGTTGTGTAGAACTTCTTTCAAAATTGAATGGGAGTACATTATGAGGATCACTACAAAAAATTTAGTATTTTATTAGGAAATTTAATAATAAAAATTATCTCTAACTAATCCTTCACTAATTTGCTAGAAAATAGTAAGAAAAATTATCTCTCGCTAATCCTTCACTAATTTGCTAGAAAATAATAAAAAAAATTATCCCTAGCTAATCCTTCACTAATTTGCTAGAAAATAGTAAGAAAAATTATCTCTAGCTAATCCTTTACTAATTTGCTAGAAAATAGTAAGAAAAATTATCTCTAGCTAATCCTTCACCAATTTACTAGAAAATAATAAGAAAAATTATCTCTAGCTAAGCCTTCACAAATTTACTAGAAAATAACAAGAAAAATTATCTCTAGCTAATCTTTCACCAATTTACTAGAAAATAACAAGAAAAATTATCACTAATTAATCTTTCACCAATTTATTAGAAAATAACAACAAAATAATATTTATAACAAATTTAAATCTAAACAACTATAATTTCATAATAAAATATATTTTAAAACAAAACAATTAAATTAATAAAATAAAAATATTAAATATTAATATATATATATATAATATTTTATTATTTTTATATTATATTGTAAATTTTATTTAAATATATATATATATATATATAATTAATTATTTAAAACTATAAATATAAAAATTAAATTTTATCCTAATAAAATATATATATATATATACATATAATTTTTATTTTTTATTATATTTTTTTTAATTTATATTATTTTTTATTATATAATTAAATTAATTATAAATTTTATATTTTTTAATAAAATAAAAATATAAATTAAGTGGAGCATGATTTTGTTTGTTTTTAACCTAAATGGAAATGTAATAATTATTTTTTTTAAAAATATAATTAATTATAATTCTTCCAATGCTGAAAAAGAAAATCTAAAATTTGTAATTAATATATTATTTAGACGTTAATTAGTACATATTTTATGATTTTAATATTGTTGAAGAGGTTACCTTAATAAATTATCAAATTGAGGAATATAATTATTCAAAGATTATTTAGTATATTTACGATTTTAACTCTCATTCGATTACAAATTGTAACATTGAAAAATACAGTTAAAATTGAATTTAAATTATAAATATATAGAATTAATTATATCTAACTGTAGTAATTAACATATGTAACAATTTTTCATTAAAAAAAATGTAATTAATTATACAAAACGTAACGTCTAAATTAATTATAATTCAACGTTTAATATTTGTAAAATTTATTTCGAATGGAGGAATTAATGATAATTTATACAGTAGTCAACACAAAAAGAATTGGAAGCGTCCAATAAATAAACCCAAATACACATACCTAAATTAAATTTTCTCGCTAAATCAAACATTTTCTTCCCGTTAGTACCGTTCATCTTCTTCCTGCGTGGACTGTTCATCTTCTTCCTGTGGGGACTGTTCATCTTCTTCCTGCGGGGACTGTTCATCTTCTTCCTGCGGGGACTGTTCATCTTCTTCCTGCGAGGACGGTTCATCTTCAAAATTTGAGTCTCAATCAACTCAACATTTGTGATCAAATACGAATCTCATTTCCATCCACCAAGTACTCTCTCTTTTTCTCTCTTCTCCACGGTATCCATCCTTTACTTTTTTTTCCGGCCGAGGCAGACGTCGTGTAAGTTTCTCGTTCTTCTCTGATTTCTGATTTCTTACTGGTAGAATAGTTTGTCTCATATTTGTCTCATATGAAAATCTTAATTAAGATATGTAAGTTGAAAATGAAAATAGTAAGAAACAAAAGCTGAAGGAAGGAAGACTCTGCTCGACAAACAACATAAAGTCTTGTGCTCCCATTCCACTCCATGTCTGCCCTTGTTTTCTTGTCTCTCTTCCCTTTAATGTGTATATTTAGAAGATATGAAGAAGTTTATGAGTTTATATATATGTATTGAAAGTGCAGCCACT